>QZGG01003437.1:0-17500 GCA_006409495.1 Sedum album | reverse complement strand
AGCAAATGTACATTCTCCGCTTTTTTTGTATAGACTCGATAAATCAATCCTTTCTTATTTTGATATCTTTGGACTAATTAAACTCATTTTCAAAAATTGGATGAAAAAAACTAACGAATTTCAACTTTCAGAAAAAAAGGATAAAAATGAGAAGTATAAAAAAGAAGCAACAATGGGGATCGAACTAGCAGAAGAACCCCCCAATGGTATTCTAACTCCTCAAGTAACAAGGAGTTGTATATTACTAATAAAATCAACTCTTAGGAAATATATTATATTACCCTCATTAATCATAGCTAAAAATATAGGCCGTATCATATTTTTGCAAATTCCCGAATGGTCCGAGGATTTTACAAATTGGAATAAGGAAACCCATGTTAAATGCACTTATAGTGGTGTTCAACTATCCGAAAAAGACTTTCCAAAAAACTGGTTAAGTGAGGGTATTCAGATAAAGATTCTATTTCCGTTCTATTTGAAACCTTGGCATAGATTGAAACCGGAATTCCCTCAAATGGATCAATTGAAAAGGAAAAAAAAAGATAATTTTTTTTTTTTAACTGTGTGGGGGAGGCCAACCAAACAGCCTTTTGGTTCACCCCAAAACCAACCCTCTTTTTTTGTACCCATTTTAAAAGAACTCATAAAAAAAACAATCAAATTGAAAAGAAAATTTTTTTATCTTTTAAAAATGTTAAAAGATAAAAAAAATTGGATTAAAAAAAGTGGTCTAATTCTAAACCGACTAATAAATGTCATCTCAAAAAAAAAGAAAAGAATCTTTTTTGGATTGAGTGAACTAGACAAAGGGGGTGAAACTCAAAATGAAAAAGATTTAATAAAAACTAATCAGATAATTCACGAATCACTCATTCCAACTCGATCTAAAAATTGGACAAAACATTCACTAACAGAAAAAAAACTGCAAAATCTAACTATTAGAACAAGCACAATCAGAAATCAACTAGAAAAAAGAATAAACGACAAGAAAAATTTTTTTAAAACTGCTGAGATAAATAATAGGGTTAATAAAAAATGGCATGCCGTAAAAAGATTAGAATTACAAAAAATAAAAAATATTTGTCAAATAGTAACAAAACAAATTACTCGATTAATCTTTAACTCGCAGTATTTTTTACAATTTTTTATTGTAAGAATATACATTTATATCCTCCTGATGCTTAATAAAATAAGGATCAAAGGACAACTTTTTGTTGATTTGGAATCAAAAAAAAAAAAAATTGATAAGTACAATTCCAATACTGAAGCAAACAAAAAAGAAACCAAAATTGACTTTATAAACTTTAGACAGTCCTTTTTTTATATTAGTAATAAAAATTCAAAATTTTTTTTTGACTTATCCTCGTTATCCCAAGTATTTGTAGGGTATAAATTAGCACAAAGCCGAAATTTTAACTTATACAACTTAAAACTAAGATCTGAACTTCAATATCATGAAACCTCTATTTTTACTAAAGATAAACTAAAGGATAATTTTGGAGTACAAGGAATATTTGATTCGGAATTAACAGATAAGAACCTTCTTACTTCGGGAATAACTCAATGGAAAGGCTGGGTACAGAATCATTATCAATCTAAGATATCTCGTATTAAATGGTCTGTATTGGTACCAAAAAAATGGAAAGAAAAAGAGAATCTCCACTCTATAAGACAAACTGAAAAAAGGGATTTATCAAAATGGGAGTTATATGAAAACGATGGATTAAACTCATTATCAAATCACAAAGGGAATTTTCAAAAAAATTCTCAAAATGATCTCTTATCATATAAATCCATTAATTCAAAAAATAAGAAGCACTCATATATTTTTGTTTTACCATCACAAGTAAACAACAACCAAAAAATATCCTATAATTACAACACAAATAAAAGAAAGCTTTTTACCCTAGGAACTAACAATTCTTTAGGTAAAAAAGTTATTACAGATATGGATAAATCTTTTTTTTATTACCGAATTATACATTTGTGTCTTAGAAAAAAGGTCGATATTGAAGCCTGGATCCAGACTAATACCAAGAATACTAAGATAAGTAATTATCAACTAATTGAAGAAATCAATAAGAGGGGTCTTTTTGATTTGACAACTCACCAAACTCAGCAAAACAACCCAAACGTTCACAGCTTTTTCGATTGGATGGGAATGAATGAAGAATTTCCTATTTTAAATGAAGAACTTTGGTTCTTACCAGAATTGATACTGCTTTATAATGTATATAAACTAAAATTATGGATCATACCAATCAAATCACTTCTTTTCAATTTGAATGAAAAGAAAAGTCTGAGTGAAAAAACGAATATCGCTCTAAGTCTAAAGCAAAAATGGAATCTTGCATCCGTTCTCTTAAACCAAGAAAAAGATGTTCCAGACTCTGGTGATTTTTTAGACTATAGTGTGGAATCAGACATAAAAAAACGTATAAATGAGAGCAATACAGAAGAAGACCTAGATTTTTTACTAACAAGTCATTTGCTTGTTCAATTGAGGTGGTCCTCTTTTTTCAATCTAACAATAATGAAAAATATCAAAGTATATTGTCTCCTGCTTAGCTTGCGTAATCCAAGAGAAAGTGTTCTATCCGCGATTCAAAGAGGAACAATAAATCTAGATATAATGCCGAGTCATAAGTATGTTACAGAATGGATGGAAAGAGGAGTATTCTTTATTGAACCAATTCGTATATCTCTAAATAATCCTGGACAATTTCTTATATATCAAACCATACGGATTTCCTTAGTTCAGAAGAAGAATTATAAAATTAATCCAAGGTATCGAGAAAAAATAGATTTTGAAAAACCCGTTGCAAAAGAACAAAAAATTCTAGGAAATCTAGACAGAAAATATTATGCTTTGCTTGTTCTTGAAACCATTTTATCCCCGCGACGTCGAAAAGAGTTAAGAAGTCTAATTGCTTTCAATTCAAAAAAAACCAAAAGTATAGATCTAAATCTGATATTCGGCAATAGAAAAAATGTCAAAATTTATGGTCCCTTTTTACTTGAAAGCAACCATCTTGATAGATTTAAGTTTTTTCTTTGGCCAACTTGTCAATTAGAAGATTTGGTTTGTATGAATCGTTATTGGTTTAATACCAATACTGGGAGTTTTTTCAGTATGTTAAGAATCCATATGTATCCACAATTCTAAATGTATCAAACGCATGATAGGATAGTTTTCTATAGAATGAATCAAATAAGAAATGGAAGAAATAGAGTTGGATTCTTAATTATGTGATTTTCAAAATTGGAATATTAATTTAATTTGAATATTAAGTATTAATAAAAAAAGAAAAAGGCCCATAATGAAAAATAAATATACCAGATTAAAATGCCCAACATTATATTATTATTACTGATCCAGAAAATTCATATTTTTAAAAAGTTGGAGAAGGTTTGCTTGTATGCTAAAGAATTATGTGTCCTCAGTTATTTCCCAAAAACAAGAAAAAAGAGATGAAACCAAGGGATCCGTTGAATTTCAAGTAGTTAATTTCACTCAGCAAATCCGAAGACTTACTTCGCATTTGGAATTGCACAGAAAAGATTATTTATCTCAGAGAGGTCTAAAGAAAATTCTGGGAAAACGTCAACGCCTGCTGGCTTATTTGTCAAAAAAAAAAGGAATACGTTATAAAGAATTAATTGATCGACTGGATATTAGGGAACCAAAAATTCGTTAATTTCAAGAACTTACATTAAAGTTATTTATTAGTTATTGGATCATGCATTTTGATGAATTTTTTTGTTTTCTGCAATTCCTAGAAAAATGAATCAAGGAACAACCTATGAATGTACCAATTATAAGAAATGAACTTATGGTAGTAAATATGGGACCTCACCACCCATCAATGCACGGCGTTCTTCGACTCATCATTACCCTAGATGGTGAAGATGTTGTTGACTGTGAACCAATATTGGGGTATTTACACAGAGGGATGGAAAAAATTGCAGAAAATCGAACAATTATACAGTATTTACCTTATGTAACTCGTTGGGATTATTTGGCTACTATGTTCACCGAGGCCATAACCGTAAATGCACCAGAACAGTTAGGAAATATCAGTACCTAAACGAGCCAGTTATATCAGAGTAATTATGTTAGAATTAAGTCGTATAGCTTCGCATTTATTATGGCTTGGACCTTTTATGGCAGATATTGGTGCGCAAACTCCCTTCTTTTACATTTTCCGAGAACGAGAATTAGTCTATGATCTGTTCGAAGCTGCTACCGGTATGAGATTAATGCATAATTTTTTTCGTATCGGCGGAGTTGCCGCTGATTTACCGCATGGGTGGATAGATAAATGCAGTGATTTCTGTGACTATTTTTTAACCGGAATTGCGGAATATCAAAAACTTATTACACGCAATCCCATTTTTTTAGAACGTGTTGAGGGAGTAGGAATTGTGAGTGGAGAAGAAGCACTAAACTGGGGTTTGTCGGGCCCAATGCTGCGAGCTTCCGGAATAGAATGGGATCTTCGTAAAGTTGATCATTATGAGTGTTATGACGAATTTGATTGGGAAGTCCAATGGCAAAAAGAAGGGGATTCATTAGCTCGCTATTTAGTAAGGATCAGTGAAATTGAGGAATCTATCAAAATTATTCAACAAGCGTTGGAAGGAATTCCGGGAGGACCTTATGAAAACTTAGAAATACGATGTTTTGATAAAGTACGGGAGTCCCAATGGAATGATTTTGAATATCGCTTCATTAGTAAGAAAACCTCTCCTACTTTTGAATTGTCGAAACAAGAACTTTATGCGAGAGTCGAAGCCCCAAAGGGCGAATTGGGAGTTTTTCTCCTAGGAGACGGGAAATTTTTTCCTTGGAGATGGAAAATTCGCCCGCCGGGTTTTATCAATTTGCAAATTCTTCCTCAGTTAGTTAAAAGAATGAAATTGGCTGATATTATGACGATACTAGGTAGTATAGATATCATTATGGGAGAAGTTGATCGTTGAAATGATAATTGATACAACAGAAGTACAAAATATCACTGGTTTTTCAAAATGGGAATCCTTAGAAGAGGTATATGAGATCATATGGATGCTTAGCCCGATTTTTACTGTTATAGTGGGAATCACACTAGGTGTACTAGTAATTGTGTGGTTAGAAAGAGAAATAGCTGCGGGGCTACAACAACGTATTGGACCGGAATATGCTGGCCCTTTTGGAATTCTCCAAGCTTTGGCGGATGGTACAAAACTTCTTTTCAAAGAAAACCTTCTTCCATCTAGAAGCGATACTTATTTATTCAATATCGGACCAGCCATAGCAGTCATATCAATTCTAGTAAGTTATTCAGTAATTCCTTTTGGGTATCATCTTGTTCTAGCCGATCTCAATATTGGTGTTTTTTTATGGATCGCCATTTCAAGTATTTCTCCTATTGGACTTCTTATGTCAGGATATGGATCAAATAATAAATATTCTTTTTTAGGTGGTTTACGGGCTGCTGCGCAATCGATTAGTTATGAAATACCATTAACTCTATGCGTGTTATCAATATCTCTACGTGCGAGTCGTTGAAACAGTTTCCCTTTTTTCTTTTCGTTGGAAAGAAATCGGGTCATGTTTTTGTTCATTAACCCGACTGATGAACACAATCAGATAGTTCTATGAGTGAAAAAAAACAGCTTAGAAATTTGCAGTAAAAAAGTAAGCCTCATTTCCTATGTATAAGGATTAAACACAAATAAACATAAGAAATTCACAATGTTTATCCCAAGATCGGTTGATTGATTATCCTGACTTGAAGCGGGTTAAAAACAACAACCAACTTTATGAGTTTTTCACTATCGTTACTATGTATTACCATAATAGTGAGTTGATAAAAAACACTGAGTGGATGGTTAGAAATACAAAGGTACACAAAGGATTAGTAATGGAGATTATGCAAATTTTACAAAAAAGCATTTCCGCATAATAAGGAACACTCATTGGGGCTTTAAGTTGGTAGAAATGATCCGGTAGTACTTCCCACGATTCCGATCCAGAGTATGCCCCTATCCACTGAAAGAAAACTATCAGGAACGAAAGAATCCTTTTTAAAAGGACCCCCTTTTTCCGTTTTTGAGAAAGAAGAAAAAGAAGAATAGGAACGAACAAAATAGAAAGAATGCAATTCCAATACAAAAAAGCGATCTTTTTTAAGATTTCATTATGTCATTTTTTTCGTAATCGAAAATGCCGGGTTGAAATATTTATATATATTACTAAAAAGGAGTATTTTATTGACAGATTAAGTTATTACTCTAAAAATATTGAGCTGAAAAAATGAAAGTAAAGGATGAGATTAATTCAGAAACACTTTTTTTATAACAGACGGAATTACATTGGACTAATTCGGGGCTTTTCAATGGATTTGACTCTATCTAGCATACAAGCATATCACGTTAAATAATACTAACCCGGTCCTTAAATTTATTTAGGCTCCTTGAGGAGCCGTATGAGGTGAAAATCTCATGTACGGTTCTGTAATAGCGATAGTAACAGTAATGTTATCACCGACTATGATTATCTAATAGTTCAAGTACAGTTGATATAGTTGAAGCACAGTCAAAATATGGTTTTTGGGGGTGGAATTTGTGGCGTCAACCTATAGGGTTTATCGTTTTTCTAATTTCTTCCCTAGCAGAATGTGAGAGATTACCCTTCGATTTACCAGAAGCAGAAGAAGAATTAGTAGCAGGTTATCAAACAGAATATTCAGGTATCAAATTTGGTTTATTTTTTGTTGCATCCTATCTAAATCTATTAGTTTCCTCATTTTTTATAATTGTTCTTTACTTGGGCGGTTGGAATCTCTCTATTCCATATATATTCAGTCCGGAACTTTTTGAAAAAGCAGGCGGAATTTTTGGAACAATCATTAGTATTTTTATTACATTAGTTAAAACTTATTTGTTTTTGTTCATTCCTATTACAACAAGATGGACCTTACCTCGGCTGAGAATGGACCAATTATTAAATCTTGGCTGGAAATTTCTTTTACCTATTTCTCTCGGTAATTTATTATTAACAACTTCTTTCCAACTCCTTTCACTCTAACCACTCGAATCTATACTTAGACTTATCTCAAACAAGAGAAGGAAACAATCATCAAATTATTCATAACTATTCACGATATGTTCCCTATGGTAACTGGGTTGATCAATTATGGTCAACAAACAGTACGAGCTGCAAGGTACATCGGTCAAGGTTTTATGATTACTTTATCCCACGCAAATCGTTTACCTGTAACGATTCAATATCCTTATGAAAAATTAATTCCATCAGAGCGTTTCCGCGGTCGAATTCACTTTGAATTTGATAAATGTATTGCTTGTGAAGTCTGTGTTCGCGTATGTCCTATAGATTTACCTGTTGTTGATTGGAAACTACAAACTAGGATCCGAAAGAAACAATTGCTTAATTACAGTATTGATTTTGGAATCTGTATATTTTGTGGTAATTGCGTTGAGTATTGCCCCACAAATTGTTTATCAATGACTGAAGAATATGAGCTTTCTACGTATGATCGTCACGAATTGAATTATAATCAAATTGCTTTGGGCCGTTTACCCTTGGCATTAATTGATGATTACACAATTCGAACAATTTTGAATACGCCTCAAATAAAAAATGACTAAACCCCTTTTTAGAAAAAATTTTAAAATTACGAATGGAATCTTTTAATCTATAAGGAAATTTTTTTTTTTCAACTGCCGAATTAAAACTCAAAAAAAACGAGATTAGCCCAATTATTGGACCTATATCAATAGACATCTATTCTTTCAATTAAAAATATCCCAGATAATTTGCGTTTTCCTGGTCCGATCAATAAGGTCATGAAACATTTCTATTTTTTTCTTATTGTATATTATAAATAATGGATTTACCGGGACCAATACATGATTTTCTGTTAATCTTTCTAGGATTAGGTGTTATATTAGGAGGTCTAGGAGTAGTATTATTTACTAATGCAATTTATTCCGCCTTTTCATTGGGATTAGTTCTTGTTTGTATATCCTTATTCTATATTTTATCAAATTCCCATTTTGTAGCCGCTGCCCAACTTCTTATTTATGTAGGAGCTATAAATGTTTAATCATATTTGCTGTGATGTTTATTAATGGTTCAGAATATTACAAAGATTTTCAGTTTTGGACTGTTGGAGATGGAGTTACTTCAATAGTTTGTACAAGTATTTTTGTTTCACTAATTACTACTATTCCAGATACGTCATGGTACGGGATTATGTGGACTACAAGATCAAACCATATCGTAGAACAAGATTTGATAAGTAATAGTCAACAAATTGGGATTCATTTATCAACAGATTTTTTTCTTCCATTTAACTCATTTCAATAATTTTTATTTGCTTTGATAGGAGCAATTTCAGTAGCTCGTCAGTAATAAAGCTTTCAAGCGTTCATAGATAAGAAATGCTTTTAATTCACTGTATTACCTATTCTTAATATGAGCACTATAGTTTTTTGTCCTTGTTCCTTGCTTTTTAGATTCTAGTCAATAGAATAAGGTGAGTTGTTGTTCATATTGAAATGAATCAAGATTGATAAGGAGTTGTTCAATGATGCTCGAATATGTACTTGTTTTGAGTGCCTATTTATTTTCTATCGGTATCTATGGATTGATCACGAGCCGAAATATGGTTAGAGCCCTTATGTGTCTTGAACTTATCCTAAATGCAGTTAATAAAACTTGTAACATTTTCCGATTTTTTTGATAGTCGCAAGTAGAGATATTTTCTCAATTTTGTCATAGCGATTGCAGCGCGAAGCAGCTATTGGACTAGCAATTATTTCGTCAATTTATCGTAATAGAAAATCAACTCGCACCAATCAATCAAATTTGTTGAATAAATAATATGCATTTAAAAAATTGAATATTTCTCAACTCAAATAAAAAAAATTATTATTCCGTAAGTCCAATTAGATTAGTATTTATGATATTAAATCTGGATTCATATTTCTATTTATGAGGATGTACTAAATAAAAGTATCTTGACTCTTTCGCATAAGCTGATCCACAAATTATTTTTGTATCAAAATTTTGGGAAATCATTGATTCATCTAATATCTAAATACAGGATTCATGTACAAGTTTATTAGATTGAAAATTATGAGCTTCAAAAATTTAGAGATTCAATGTCACATTCAGTAAAGATTTATGATACATGTATAGGATGTACCAATGTGTTCGAGCCTGCCCCCAATGTATTAGAAATGATACCGTGGACGGGTGTAAAGCTAAACAAATAGCATTGCTCCAAGAAAGAAGACTGTGTTGTTGTAAACGATGTGAATCCCCTGCCAACGGATTTTTGAGTGTTTCGTTTATTTATGGCATGAAAAACTCGTAGCATGGGTCTAGCTATTGATACGTTCAAAAAAAAAAGCACTAATCCATTTTTTTACCGACAAAAACCCGTGCTAAAAATAATATAAAATTTCTATTTCTTTTTTTTTTTAGTACGGGTTTTTTATGGTCTAAGTGTATCTTATCTTTACCATGAACTTTTCCTTGGTTAACACTAATTGTAGCTTTTCCATATCTGCGGTTCGTTAATTTTCTTTCTCCCAAAAGGAATAAAATATAATGGTAATATTTTATTGACTTAGAGCTCCTTTTATAATGACTATGCATTCCGTTATCATTTCCGATTCGACGATCCTTTAATACAACTGGAGTATAATGGATACGCTTTTTTCTTTTTACTGGAGATTAGGAATAGAATGGGCTTTCTATAGGACCTATTTTATTAACAGGATTTATTACTACTTTAGCTACTTTAGCGGCTTGGCCAGTTACTCGCGATTCACGATTTTTTCCATTTCTTGATGTTAGCAATGTATAGTGGCCAAATAGGATCATTTTCTTCCCGAGACCTTTTACTTTTTTCATCATGTGGGAGTTAGAATTAATTCCTGTTTATTTACTTGTATCATTATGGGGAGGAAAGAAACGTCTATACTCAGCTACCAAGATTTATTTGTACACTGCGGGCGGTTCCATTTTCTGTTAATGGGGGTTCTGGTATTGGTTTATATGGTTCCAACGAACCGACATTAAAGTTTGAAATATTAGCTAATCAATCTATCCTGTGGATTGGAAATAATATTCTATATTTTATTTCTTATTGCTTTGCTGTCAAATTACCGATTCTACCCCTACATACCTGGTTACCAGATACCCACGGGGAAGCGCATTACAGTACTTGTATGCTTCTAGCTGGAATTTTATTAAAAATGGAGGCATATGGGTTGGTTCGGATCAATATGGAATTGTTACCACGCGCTCATTCGATTTTTTCTCCATGGTTAATCTAATAGGTACCCTCCCAAATAATCTATGCAGCTTTAACATCTCTTGGCCAACGTAATTTAAAAAGCGAATAGCCTATTCTTCTGTATCTCATATGGGTTTCATAATTATAGGAATTGGCTCTATTGATATGGGCCTTAACGGAGCTCTTTTACAAATAATCTCTCATGGTTTTATTGGTGCTGGACTTTTCTTCTTGGCAGGAACGGGTTATGATCGAATACGTCTTGTTTTCTCGATGAAATGGGTGGCTAGCTATCTTAATGCCCAAAATATTCACCATGTTCAGTATATTATCGATGGCTTCGCTTGCATTACGGGCATGAGTGGTTTTGTTGCGGAATTGATAGTATTTTTTGGACTAATTACTAGTCAAAAATATCTTTTAATAACAAAAATCTTAATTACTTGTGTAATGGCAATGGGTATGATATTAACTCCTATTTATTTATTATCTATGTTACGTCAAATGTTCTATGGATACAAGTTATTTAATGTTCCAAATTTGTCTTTTTTTGATGCGGGACCACGAGAATTATTTGTTTCGATCTCCATCTTTCTACCTATAATAGGTATTGGTATTTACCCGGATTTCGTTTTTTCATTATCAGTTGATAAGGTTCAAAATATTTTATGGAAATATTTTTATAGATAATTTTTGTAAAAAATAGATATCTATTTTTTATTATACGTTATACAATAAAAAGGATCCCTTTTTACTTATATTAACTACTATTAACTTATAACTTAACTCATTAATAGAAATTAATAGAAAACCAGTTCTAACTGGATATATTTAGCTTTTGTGAGAGCCATTTGAATCAATAGAATACTCGATTCAAATGGCTCTTGACGACTTCAACTAAGATTTCTTAGATTTTTATTTATCTACACCATTTTATATCTCTAATCGGTAGACCCTTTTTATTCAAATCGATGTTAATTAAAATGAACCATAACTGTGTAGCCCTATTCCTAATAGATTGACCCCAAAATAGCATATCCAAATTATAATAAAGCCTAGAGAAGCTACAATTGCAGATTTTTCAACTTTCATATTTGTATTTGTTCGAGTATGTAAATAAATCGCAAATATAGTCCACGTAATAAAGGCCCAAGTTTCTTTTGGGTCCCAATTCCAATATGATCCAGGCCTCATTAGCCAGAACTGCTCCGGAAAGAATCCCTATAGTTAAAAATAAACCCTAACTAATAACACGATAACTCCAACGATCCAATGTTGAATCAATTGCGATCGATAATAATTTTTAGCAGAATCAAAGGGGGTGCTTTGAAAAACATTCCTTTTTATTCATGTATTGGATCTGACCAAAGTCAAATACCTGAGTAAAAAAAAACTGGCTGTTAGCCAAAATTGGGATATCTTTTCTAAATGTAATGACTAGAAGAGATACTGATAATAATGATCCACATAAAAGAGCTGCATAACCCAATAACATCATACTTAATGCATCATTAACCACTGGGATTGAAGAGCAGGTACTAATATTGTGGATTGATTCATTTTAGTTAACAGACTCGAAGTGCAAATCCTTGCGTAAAAATAGCACTCGGTGCAGTTATTGCTCGTAAGTTTTTTTTTTTAAAGACGGAAACAAATGAAGAATTGAGAAAACTCCAGGAAAGGAAAATTAATGATTCACATAAATTACTTAATGGAAATGGTGTGAATAAATCCAACGAATAATTAATAATCCTGTTAGAAGAAAAAATAACTATTAGACCTTTTCAGAAGAATTAGAGAGTCCGATGATTTCATCGACAACTAAAGCTTATCAAATAAATTGTAATTAAATTGAAACGAGGGAAAAAGAAATATGAGTTAATATATGTTCTATAGTAAAAAGTATCATATAAATAAAAAAAAATAAGGTATCGGAATTTAATTCATTATAGGACTTATTGTATCTCTTTTAGAAGATAATGTGCCGCCATCGGATTCGAACCGAGATGCTCAAGCACTGCTTCCTAAGAGCAGCGTGTTACCAATTCACCATAGCGGCTTACTTAAAATGATAATACGCTATTATTATGCAAGTGTCGAGATTTAATGAGTTAATTAAATGTTCTGAACTGTTTTTAGTAAATGTCTAAATTTTTTAACTTAATCTTACTTAATCTTAATAGTATCTAATAGTGAGGTTTTTCCGATTTTTTATATTCTCCTTGTTATATTTGTAAATAAAAGGCCTACCGCTTATCTTAGGAAATCAGAAAAAAAAGGATTGTGCGAAAGGGGAGATGGGGAAACTATAAATCCACCTCGGAAAGGATAAAACATACTCAAAATAAACGAGTTAAAACCTTCTATCTGGTGGGGATTTATAGTTCGCAACAAAAAAGTGTTTTTAGGATTGTTTATACCATAATAGAATAGTCAAAAGGGTCCATTTAAATTTTACTAGGTTGCATTACATGATAAAAATTTTGTAGTCATATTCTACCCTAAATTAACATTTGCCCCATTCCGATTATTTGAATCGTTTATTATTTAGGTGTCGGTACAAAAAACTTTTTGAATTACCGGTAGAAAGGGATTTACCTAATGAAAAGGCTTTTAACGCTGCCCAATATCCCTTTTTTTCCACAAGCTTTTATGAATACGCTTTTTTGCCAGAGAAGTAGCTTTTTTGGAACTGCCATTCAAAATTTAAGAGGTTTTTCAATAATATCGTTGGATGTGAAAGACATCTATTGTTCAAACGAATTGTTCTTCATTATCTATCTAGCCATAGATGATACGCTACTAACCTCAAACAAAAAAATCATAGTTATCTTAAAATTACATAAAATATTGCTAAGGAGAAAAATTTATACCTGGAATCAATTCATCGAACAATTTACGAACCCAACTTTGACCGAACTAATTTTTAAATTTTAATAGAAAGTTTCCTATTAATTAGCCCAGTTCCAAGAAAGAATATACCCAATTTTTTCATTATTATTTAGTTGTCTTTTTTTTTTAACCAAGTATTCCAGTTTCACAAATAAGTTTTTTTATGTTATTTGACCAATTTGTACTTCTTAGTTTGAATATTTGAAGTATTGCAGAAACAATGTGAATAATTCAGAATAAAACTTTTGTAGTTCTTACCTATCTTTATTTTTGCTCTTTTACAATTAATTAGATAGGATCTGGTGAATTAGAAAAAATTTTGAAATAATTTTTTATGGAACATACATATCAATATGCATGGATCATACCTCTCCTTCCACTTCCAGTTCCTGTGGGAATAGGACTAGGGCTTATCTTTTTTCCGACGGCAACAAAAAGTCTTCGACGTATGTGGTCTTTTCATAGTGTTTTTTATTAAGTATAGTTATGATTTTTTCAGCCCACCTATCTATTCAACTAATAAATAAGAGTTCGATTTATCAATATATATCGTCCTGGACCATCAATAATGATTTTTTCTTTAGAGTTTGGCTATTTGATCGATCCACTTACTTCTATTATGTCAATATTAATCACTACTATCGGAGTTCTAGTTCTTATTTATAGTGACAATTATATGTTTCATGATCAAGGATACTTGAGATTTTTTTGCTTATAGTTTTTTCAATGCATCCATGTTGGGATTAGTTACCAGTTCTAATTTGATACAAATTTATCTTTTTGGGAATTAGTTGGAATGTGTTCTTATCTATTAATAGGTTTTTGGTTCACACGACCCTTGCCGCAAATGCTTGCAAAAAGCATTTGTGACTAATCGTATTGGGGATTTTGGTTTATTATTAGGAATTTTAGGTCTTTATTGGATAACGGGTACTTTCGAATTTCGAGACTTGTTCGAAATATTCAATAACTTAATTTCGACTACTGAAGTCCATTTGTTATTTGGAACTTTCTGTGTCTTCCTATTATTTTCTGGTGCAGTTGCTAAATCGGCTCAATTTCCCCTTCATGTATGGTTACCCGACGCTATGGAGGGTCCGACTCCTATTTCAGCTCTTATTCATGCTGCTACTATGGTGGCAGCGGGAATTTTTCTTGTAGCTCGACTTTTTCCCCTTTTCATAGCCATACCTTCCATAATGAATTTTATATCCTTTCTAAGTATAGTAACAGTACTATTAGGAGCTACTTTAGCTCTTGCTCAAAACGATATTAAAAGAAGTTTAGCCTATTCGACAATGTCTCAATTGGGATATATGATGTTATCTTTAGGTATGGGGTCTTATCGAACGGCTTTGTTTCATTTGATTACCCATGCTTATTCAAAAGCATTATTGTTTTTAGGATCTGGATCAATTATTCATTCAATGGAACCCGTTGTTGGATATTCTCCAAATAAAAGTCAAAATATGGTTCTTATGGTGGTTTACTAAAATATGTACCAATTACAAAAACTGCTTTTTTTTTAGGTACACTTTCTCTATGTGGTATTCCACCTCTTGCTTGTTTTGGTCCAAAGACGAAATTCTTGCTGATAGTTGGTTGTATTCACAGATTGTTGGAATACTAGCTTGCTCCACAGCAGGATTAACTGCATTTTATATGTTTCGAATCTATTTACTAACTTTTGAGGGACACTTAAACATTAATTTTCAAAATTATAGTGGAAAAAAAGTAGTTTCCTATTGCATATCTTTATGGGGTAAAGAAAGCTCAAAAACGAAAAAAAAATTAGTAACTTCATTAACAATCAATAATAATGCCGGTACTTCTTTTTTTTCGACAAACACATGTCGAATTAATGATAATGTAACCCGACCCTTTATGACTATTACCATTTTGATAGTACAAAGGCTTTATCCTATCCTCATGAAGTAGACAATACTATGTTATTCCCGCTGCTCTATTGGTTTTTTTTACTTTTTTTGTTGGAGTCATCGGGATTCCTTTCAATCAAGAAGGAAACGATTTGGATATATTATCCAAATGGTTAAATTCATCGATAAATCTTTTAAATAAAAATTTTTCAAATTCCCTGGATTGGTATGAATTTGTTATAAATGCAACTTTTTCCGTCAGTATAGCCTTTTTTGGAATATTTATCGCATTTCTTTTATATAAACCTGTTTATTCCTCTTCAAAAATTTGAATTTAATAAATTCATTAAAAATAAAAGTTCCTAGTAAACTTTTATGTTTAGGAGAAAAAATAATAAATATGATATATAATTGGTCATATAATCGCGGTTACATCGATTATTTTTATAAAGTATCTTTAACTACCAGTATACGAGGATTAGCTGAATTTGTGGATTTTTTTGATAGGCGAATAGTTGATGGAATTACGAATGGAGTTGGTGTTCTGAGTTTCTTTATAGGGGAAGCACTTAAATATGTAGGTAACGGGCGTATTTCCTCTTATCTTTTCTTATATTTT
Organism: Sedum album; assembly: GCA_006409495.1. Taxonomy (NCBI): domain Eukaryota; kingdom Viridiplantae; phylum Streptophyta; class Magnoliopsida; order Saxifragales; family Crassulaceae; genus Sedum; species Sedum album. Next base: position 1,799 of record QZGG01003437.1, on the reverse strand, counting down.
TTGTATTTACTAATTTCTTTTCTTTTTTTTTAAGTATTTAACTTCGAAGTTTCTTGATTCCCATACAGATAAGAAGTTTCAAAAACTGGGCTATTTTGATAGCATGTCTCTTTAAATTGAAAGTGGAACTCATCCTTTGTTTTTTCTTTTTCGTTCACTCGGATCTCTTCCGTTTCATCTTCATCGATTTTGTCCGGATCCTCCTTTTCTTCCGAAAAAAGGGAAGGAGAAGGATCTTCTTCGGTGGATCCCTCTTGTTCCTCTTTAGTCCACTTCGTTTCGGAAGTTTTTTCTATTTCTACATCTGTTTCTTCTCCGCTTTCCTCCTTTCTTCCGTTACTGAGGTTTCTTTGAGAACCATGGATGACGGTATTCTGCCTAAATAGTAGACACAGGTAATAAATAATAAATACTAAAGATTCGAGCCATATAATCTATCACTTCTGACACAAGGTACTTATTAGATCGAATAAGTACATTAGATCTAATAGAGTGATTTTGCCGTATCCAGACTAATACCAACCCAACCCATTTCATGAATAAAACGTGACCAATTAACCAACCAACAAAACTTGTTACAAATAACATCTTGTTGTTGCATCGAAACATATAAATGTTGACTAATCTGGCTAACATTGAACTTGGTAAAAGAAAATAGTTGAATAATTGAAAAATGAGATTATTCAGGAATACACATTGAATGCTGAGATTGCGCATTGAATTTTGTTAGTAGAGTTAGTAGATCTAGAATCAAAAAAGTGTTTTTTATTGTTCCAGAAGAAATGAAACAAAAGATGGGGAGAGCTAGGACAGTTATTGTATGAGGTCTACCCAATGCTAGATGCAGAGGCGCATAATAGATCGATATGAGCATCATGAGCTGTCCCGTAATAAAACCAGTTGTTGCTGATACCTTCTTCTCGGTTCCTTCTTCCATAACCTGAGCTCGGAGAAGGAAGAGATAGGAGGGCCCTATGGAGAAGTGGTCAGAAATCCATAATAGAGTCCGACCAAACGACCGAATTGATTATCTTCATGCATAAGGCTACTAGATTACTAGTAGAAAAGATGTTAAATCATCACAAACCTCCTTTTTATTTTCTATTGCAATTTCTGGATTATTATATGACGATTTTTTCACTTTCCATATATAGAAATAGAAACAGATAGACTAGAAAGAACATCTCTTATGTCAATGACACCAAAGGGATATTAAATGAATGGAATTGGGATATAGATGGAATATAATGAAATAGAGCCACTTTGAGATTCCCTATGAAATGAGGCATGGAACGGAGCCACTACGAAGAAGTTCCGGAAGTTACGAAGGAAGCTTCGAGCTCGTATTGGTCATGGATTGAGAACGGGAATTGAACTCTATGAGATTGAATCTCTCGTTGTTCCTCAGTAGCTCAGTGGTAGAGCGGTCGGCTGTTAACCGATTGGTCGTAGGTTCGAATCCTACTTGAGGAGATTTGATTCATTCTGAATTAAAGAATTCAGGATGAGCTGAAAGGGCTCGCTTTGACCGTTAAGAGTAGGTAACCCGTTCCTGTCTTTGTTTCTATTGCATTCTATCTCATCACATTATGTTCTGCGATATTTGAGAAGCACGTCAATACTTGGTGTAGGTCCGGGATAATCCTTTTAAGAATTTTCAGATGTACTAGTATAGCAGTGCATCAAAGGTGCAGTCATCGATTCTCCGAGAGGCCACAGTTACCGCGAGCAAACCTATTAATGACGAGGAACACAGCTACTAATACTTGTACTTGCTCTGCTATTCTGCCCAAAGCCTG
>QZGG01003436.1:0-22500 GCA_006409495.1 Sedum album | reverse complement strand
TTTTAATTTTTTATGAACTTTAACAACATGAGATACATTGCGGATGAAATGATTATTTGTAATATGGTTCAAAAATAATGCACTACAGTTCAAGAACCATCCTTTGTAAATTTTTGACATAATCTGACGATTTTCATTAGATATATGGTTCAGTTATTATTGAAGCATGCTTCATGAACCATCATTTGTAGTTATATGAAATATACATTATTTTGTTTTGATTCATACCGTGATTCGCGCCCTGATTTTCATATATCATCGTGCCCTAATTTTTTTGTTTGGATTCCTTTGTGTTGGGAAGGCAATATCCCAACAGCCTTGATTCGTTCCCTAATTTTCGCTAATAGCTTGAAATATTTATTCCTAAAATGTGCTCATCTGTATTTTATTACTATTTTAATTTCTAAACAAATCTTAATATTTGTATCACTCACCATTTTAATAAATTACAACTTATCTCCTTGAGCTTCTCTTAAAACGAGTAAATTTGAAAACATAATCAGTAAACCTCAATTTATCACAGTGCTCAGTGATACCATTCAAAACAAAGATGAAAGCCCCTCCCCTCCCTAAAACCATAAAAAATTCAGACCAAAGTAACCGACAACATGGAAATTGTTGATAAGAATTAAAAGAGAAACATGTAGTTAAAGAACTAAAGTCTGTGAGTTTTTTTAAAAAAAATTACTACTTCATCGCTCAAAGAATGGACAAACCTCATACTCAAGGCGGATATGCACTCAAGAGGACTTGAACCACCGATCTCTGAGACCAGATACCGAATGACTGACCGCTAGGCCGCTGTGAGTTCACAGCTTTTAAGTTCACACATATTTGTTACATAATGTTTTGAACAGAGTCAATGATGATGTCACAAAAAATTGTCTCAACAAACAGTAGTGGCATAATTTAAGTGAAGATTAGTACTTAGACCGGAACCATGTAAATATCGAGCACCAGTGGTTATCGTGCAAATGTCTGATTAGCGAATGCTGTCTGAGCTTTAACTTTTCTTTTCTGACTCATTGTATTGGAATGGTAAATATTTTCTGAAAACTTGGGGTCTGTTGCAGTTGTTGTCAATACATACATGAGAAAATGATGGTGCGATAAAAATGACAGTGTCTTCTTAAACTAAGGATATTTCTTTTGTAACAGAGCTTAAATAGTGGATTTTATGCACTGTATTTCGTAATTAAAATAAAAAAACCACTCTGCTAAAAGCTCCATAGTTTTAGCATCTAATAGGAATTGAGCATTGGAACCCATAAGAGCCACTAGCCTAGCCCTTGGTGGACAAAATTTAAGTCATTCTACTAGGACGTCCTAAATCATCTCAGCTGCACATAGATGATTCAACCTCTTCCTTAAGCTTCAGCATCGTATGTAACTTTATTCATTTTATCAAGTGCTAATTTATTACTATTTCAAACATGAAAAAATTGTATATGCATTGAATTAATTTTAATAATGTAAAACATCAACATTTTTGAACCTGGCCCGCATGCTAAGCTACCTTGCTATTTTCTTGTCCATATCTCAGGTAAAACTGATTATCCATGTTCAATATTTAGAACCTTGATACAGCATCAGTGAGCCATCATTTGGGGTTCTTTTCTTTGTGCTTGCAGAAGCCACATGAATATGGAATTAGCTGCACATGAGACTTGGTGGGTCATAGCTAAATGAGACTTGTCGAAATTTTACGCATTAGTAAACAAGGAAACTCATCAATATTCTTAGATAGCTAGCAATCTGCTTAAGTTACAAAAACAGCAAGTAAACTCACCTGCTTAACTTCCTACACCTGCACCAATTCCTGTCGGCTCACAGGAGGGCTAGTTCCCTTTTGTAGTGGCTCAAGAAGGCACGATAGGCAACAAGGTAGTGTGGATCACTTAATAGCAAAAGTAGTTGATTTTGAGAAACAGCGGGGCATGAGTTTATCTGATGTTCAAGATTCAATAGTAATGATGGTTCAAAAATGTAAGCCTTCGTAGCTTTTCACAGCTCTGATTATTTTCTTGCAGTCCTTTTGGTGTTACTTAGATTTGCTACAATTTTTCTGCCACCACCATTTACCCAAGCTCCACTTACCCCAGTTGACCTAGTAACAGTAGATGATTGAGGATTGGAATAGTTATCTTGTTGTTCCAGTTCTTCCACAGAGCAGTCTCCAAGGCGAGCTCGCAGGAATTTGGACTTCTTCTTTATCTTATTACTTGACAGACCAGGTTCTGAGATTTGTAAACTGGGAACAGACTGAGCCTGCACAATCCCATTTAGCTGGAATTGAGCATCGACGCATAGGGTTTCATCTTTATCAGCAATTAAAACCTTTGATTTGCCTTTGCTATTTTGACTGGTACTACTTGCTTCTTTGATAAGCTGTGCAAAAGATGGAACACTTGAACCAATGCTGGAGCTGGTAGCTCCATTTTCTAGCAGCTTATCTTTACCTTTCCTGTGTGACGATTGGTGGCTGGTGTTCTGGCCAACACCGTCCCTGTGGAAACCATTTTGTTTGAAATTATAATTATAAGTATCAACCAACTCCTCTGCTTCTGTTTATCTGGCAGTAGCTTGGCTAGCTCGGGAACAAGATCTGAAAGGCCAAACTGATGAACATGCAAAAGGTATTCTGCTGAATCAATCAAACCCTGACGAAATTGCATAGAAATCTCCTTAAATACTGCATATTTATCATTGTCAAACTGTAGAATTGAGCGGATTTTCTCAACCAGTTGCTTATTGGCATGTGGAGAAGTGTCAGCTTGCATGGATGGTCGGCCATCAACATGTGTTTTTCCTTTCGCTTGGGAAGAAACCGATCTGACAGCAGGTACTACACTGACTGACTCTCCTTCAGTAAGTGTTGGGTTAAAAGAGCTTTTAGATGAGCTTGCACCGCCGATAATCAAACTTCCATGACTCATAGGTCTACTCTGCTGCACATTACTCGACGATGTGGAAGCAGCAGACTTGCTGGTCAAAACAGGTTTACTAAAAGACGAGGCAGTAGCTGGAGTTAGCCAGGCATTATTAGATGGAGTACCACGGCGACTGACAACTGGTGTGACACGAGATGGATGACCAGCAGCAATCGGAGTCAGACCACTTCGATGTCGAAGATGAACAGCCATTGTGTTATTAGCAGATTTATTTATAGACTTCTTTTGGCTGCTGCCTTGAACAGTCGGAAGAGGAGGGAATGATGATTCTTGAAGCGATCTCGGGTTGGAGATCTGCGTTGGGCCGTCGGATGTAGTAAATGTTTCAAAACGGTCTACAATATTATGAGCTCCATGTGTATTGTATTCAACTGAAGCTTCTGCGGCACCAGATGAAGAACTCAAGAGAGGAGCACCACTATTCACCGATTGACTGCCTGCTTGTAGTGCAGCAGAAGATCGATTTTCAAAAGAAACATTCTGCGAACCGCGTCTATGCCTTCGTCGTTCTTGCTCACTAGTTTCACGAAACTGAAAGCTCACAGGAATCTGCAAGCAAACATGCAGAATGAGAATGAAAAAGGACTGCATAATATAGAAACCTAACGAACCAGGCTTCATAATAGCAAAATGCCTGTTAAAAATACTGGAAACTTAAGAAATAGTAACAACAGTGACAAATCAGGCAATCAAAGTTGTTAAAGTCACAAAGAACACCCATATCAAACCTGAAGAGCCGCATTACGTTGAGAACGGGACATTTGCCCTCCATGTTCCATCGCATTATGTCTCTACAGATACAAAAACTATTTTAGAGATAGTAAGTAGTTTTTTAGATACAAAGTAGTTTGCTAAAAGAAATATGCTGTTATTGGATTGATGATATCTGTGTTACCTTCATTTCAGGTTCAGATGCAAAAACAACAAACTTTTTCGCAAGGCATGTGTCATGCTCGCATAAATAATGATCTGCACGAAAATGGTTCTGAACCACAAATTTTATCAGTCGACAAATCTACTTAAATCAAATGCAGGAAGAAAACAAAACGAAAGATGACCTCTAAATCACTGTAGTTGTTGTAATAATCATATTGCCCAGGATGCATCCTGCATAAAATTAGAATGGTGAGGGAATACAGAACACCAATATTAAAGATACTTAAATTGGTACCATTTCACTTCAGCAAAAAAGTGGTATCAGTATCACACCTACATTGTACTCTACCTTAAGCATATATGGCAAGTATAGTGTTCAGTGGACATATGCAAGTACAGTTCATTATCCCCATAGAAATGATTAAGACAAAACCGACATGATGGATGTCCGTTGAATCCACCTCTTTCACTTTCACTTCCGTCAACCTCGGAGTTCCCTTTACTTATATGCTGACTTAATTGTGCTCGGGTGAATAACTTTTGCTCGCATATGAATACCTATATCACAGTTGAATGGTAAATCAAAGGAGCTACTAGTGTCAAAAAACAAATTACTAAAGAGCTAGAGCAATCCACTTACAGAACAAGGGAAGATTATTTCAATAGTTGGCAAAATTATAAAATGAAAACCCCATGAGTTATAGAGATTTTTTACTAGGCTACTATCTCTTGGTGAATGGATTGAAAAGGGATTTTATTTCACTCCCAATATCAAATATTACTTAAATACCAATTAGTCAAAAGTTAAGTTGAGGAGCGAGGTAATTGGTGAGCATGGTAATAAATCAATCCAAGATATACAAAGACTCACAGCTTAAAAGTTTCTAGGACACCTAACTTTTGCCAGGTCTGAGAAAAAATGATGCAAAAGTGCTTTCAGTTATATATGAGCAAGCCCAAACACACTAACTACCAGATAAAATAGATGATTTCAATGTCAAATGTTCATGAATGTAGCTCACCTTTCTTCCTTCCAAGCACAGATTACACATTGATAATTTGTGTTGATGGAATAAATGGGTTTTTAGCTTTTCAATATCTGCGAAGGCCCCTCTTTGATTTGACTTATCTGAAATTCCGTACTCCTTGTCACATTCGCTGCATGTCAGTCTACAAGTTTCCTTGACCATTTTAAAGTGATCAGAGTCATCAAAATATGCCTGGGTGCCCTCATGGTACCAATAAGGTCCAACTCGGCCTTCTTTAGGATCAGAGGGAAGAATTGAGAAATCCTTTATTACATTTGTGTAGTCCCCCAGTGCCTGCCAATAGTAATAGGACCATACTATAACAATCAAAAATAAAAATATAACAAAATAAAAAACTTATGTTACAAAGAAAAACTGATAAAACTCAAGAAGCTTACTAACAGGCATCAATAGGTAGGTATTCAAATCTATATTGCACTGCACGGTCAGTAATAATTTAGATCATAGAAATACCAACCTTAGTGACAAAGACATTACTGGTTTCAAACTTGCAGAGGCAACAACGCCGATCATTGCAAATAAATCGAAGGCGTGCAACACATGTTGAGCAGACCTCTCGGTGGCCGCAGGGACCATAGGCAACCCATTCAAGTGTTTCAGCACAAACAACACAAGTATCATCCATCACTTGAATCAAACCTGAAACTTAAAATCAAATACCAAAGCCAAAAATTCATTAACCTCTTATAAAAACAAAAAAATTGACATTATCTTCAAACATTCCCAAATTTCAATCATCAATAACCTTAGAACCCTAAAAATTGAATCTTTAATCCGACCACAACTAACATCAAAACCCCAGTAAAACCCCCTAAAAACCTTAATGAAGAAGTTTTTTCCATCAAAAGGTGCGAAATTTGGAACCGCAGACGAAACACAGTAACCCCAGATATTGACAATGCCGCGATGGATGCACGAATATCAATTAAATAAGCCGACGAACATTAATCGATTGAGAAGAGTGGAAACAAATAATACCTAAGGAGGGTCGTTGCCGGAGATCGAAGTTACGACGTCGGGTGGTTGTTGGGCGAGCTTCTGCGAACGAGAGAGGTCTGTAGCCGACCCCAAACGCCTACTTTTAAACCATTCCAGGCGTTCTGCCCACCGTATCTGCCTCTTCAAACGCAGCGTTTGATAGAAAGATATCTGCTGAGTTTGACTTGTTTATCCAATCTAAAAAAATCATGAGCAATAGTAAGTTCTGTAAAATTAGATAATTTGATCGGTGAAGTTTAAAGTTTCTCTTTAAATGGAGTAAGTTCGTAAAAAATCCTAAAGATTGAGTTTGATAGATTTAATTAGAATCAAATCGTAGATTAGAGACGCAGAGATTGGATGGCTGACCGTTAGGTCACTACTCCTTATTCCCCTACTAGCATTTAGAGCCCTTGATATTGCGAACTAAGCTCAACTCTAATGGGTTGTGAGATTGATTATAACCATTGATTCGATGAATCTAACAATTGTAATTATATTTATTTAATTAATTTAAGGGATACATTTGCAGGGAAAGTATCACGTGTAACCCCCACCTTTTCATGGATCCATGGATCCCTCTTTGCATCCGTTGAATGCATTTACTGTTTGCATTTTGGACGCACAAGATTGTGCCAGCGCATTAATGAGCATGTGCAACTCACGTGTGCATTTGTCATGTGCAACTCACATGTGCATTTCAAAAATGCAAACACGTGGCACAATCTGGTGCACACAAAAAATGCAATCAACGGTGATGAAGGGGGATCCATGGATCCATGAAAAGAGGGGGGTTCCACATGATACTTCCCCTATATGTAATTTGATTTTTCCTTAAATCGTTGATATGAAATTCACTTTCATCTTTTTTCTTTATACATTCAAATGTGTGGGGACATTTACATATTCCCCCAAAAGGTAAATCTCGATACTATGTTTCCTTCATTGACGACTGACAAAAAAATCTAAACTAGTTGGACTGATCGACTTTCGAGTAGTGAAAGAAATAAAGAAACATAGAAGACGAAAGTGAGTTTTGAATTTTTTAGCAATAAGATCGTTAATGTAATTAACTACCTATAATATAACATATTAGACATTTAGGTGGACTGGTAAAAGTGCAGTTGTAGTACTTAGAACAATAAGATTCAAAACCTATCTAAAATATTTTGTAGTTAAGCTTCGGATAACCCAAACCCGTCCGTTCTTCCTCATTTCCGCGGATTGACCCGACCCCAAACACCTGATTTGTTTCCAATTTGCGAATTTAATCGGGTTATGCATACCCCTGCATGGTTATAACTGACAAATGGTGTCAATGCTTTCATATACTCAATTTTGTAGGTTGAATATTTGACAACGCCATCTCAAAAGTCCAACGTGCCATTAACAACCCCAATCCCAAATAAATTCAAGGGCCTCATGCCCAAAACGGAATCCTTGTTACTACTGAAATTGATTATTAAAGTGTCTGGAGCTGATTAGCTGAAACTAAACTCTCCCTCAAGCTTTCATAACCGTTTTAATAGAGACTGGAAAACATCCTACTTACCATTCTTCCCGCAGCCAGTCTAAAAACTACTGCATTAGTTAGCATCGCTCCTGTCTTTGTATTTAATCGAAAGTACCATCTAACCTTCTAGTTTCACTGTAATCAAGTCTAGTTGTTTTGAAAATGATTTTTCCGTTATTATTGGAAATGATTATAAAGGTGATAAAGATCGATATAAAAATAAATGATACTAAATTAGAGGATAAAGTTTAAGAGAAACAAGAAGTTTAGGTGAGATGGAAATACTTAATATTAATTGTTGGATTAGATTAATATGCGATTGTGATTAAAGTTGATTTTTATATAATGGGAGGTTGAATTTGCAAAAAATCCTAGCGGTTGAGAGTGACGGTTATTTTTTTGAATCAAATCTCATCCGTTGAATTATTATAGCATATCTCACTGTCTCACATTTATTTATCCGTCCTCCTAGAACCGTACTCCTAAATTAGAAAATGATGTATTCAAAAGAGTTGCATTATTAGCGCGAATGATTATTAAGATGAATATAGTGATATAGTCAAATAAAGTTTTTTTTTTTTTTTTTGATTAAAAGAGTCCAAAGACTCGGAAGGTACATAACAGAGGACTTGAATCCAATCGACCAGCGAAAGGAGACCTCGAACACAAATAAAAAATAAACTAAGCGCATAGTGAACGAGGCACTTTGCCTCAGTACCAAAATAATAAAGCGAACAAATGTGACAAAAACATGAGGATGTGAGCACCAGCCGAAACGACCAAACTGAAATACCAAATCTCCAAGAAAGCGGTGTTAATTGAAATATGTCAGCGTGAAAATTTGTAAAGGCACTGGAGAAAAGACGGCGTCCCAGAATAGTCTGAAGACTGAACGGAAGAGCTTATCCCATATGTGGACAATTGGCACAGGGAGGACACGTGGGATCACAAAGGAACAGGACGTGGCAAGTTGAACAGATATGTACCATTAGCTTGGACACGCGTCCAACTGAAGAGAAACCACGCGGAAGACAGAAATTCGACCACGCAAACACCCGGAAGCGGCAACACGTGGGATAGCAAACCAGAGACCAGCGCCACCAGACGGCGCCAGAACAACCAACGACGGCGCATCGCCACCGAAGACGACCCCCGCCAGAAGCAGCTACATCCAGACCCCCAACGGACGAGCTCGGACGTAGTAGAAAAAAGACCACCGCTACAGTCGCAGCAGGGCTACAAAACCAGAGCCGAAGCGCCGCCACAGCAACCCAGAGAACAGCGACGACAGCTGACGACCACCCCAATCCATATGTACAGTCAAAAAACAAGCAGCAGATCTCAAAGTGAACGGAAGCCGGCCAGCAGCAACCACTGATCGGACCAAAAGGAAATCAGCAAACCAAAAGCTCAACCGTCTTCACGACGGTGAGCACAGCAGAGAAACCAAAAAGAAGACAGCAGGGTGAGACGGTGGCGGTGGAAGATCTCGTTGGGTGAACCGGCCACCGACTCATCCCTCTGCCAACAAACCGCCGGCACAACATCACCAAGCTCATCACCGACGCATGCAACAACCTCACAGCAGCCACCAAACCATAACACCCGTCGGAACGGAGAAGGCGGGTGGAGAGAGGAAGCTGCAGCGGAGGCTATATAGTCAAATAAAGTTGATGAAGTGAAAAACTCTACTATACGATTGATTTTTGCATTGGACCCTGTAATAAACTGTTCCAACTGAACTGTACCTCAAGTCCTCAACATCAACAAAAAAGAACTTTTATTATTTACAATTTACATAAGATAAAATTAAAAAAACAACCTTAAATTAATCAGCTCCAAAGAAGCTACGTGACAAATTTCTAAATGCAACAGTAACTGAAAATTTTATAACAGTGTAGCACAAACTACAGAGATCATTACATCCAGATTCCACAGGCATACGAGAACTATGCCCTGCTGTAAGCCTACAAACATACTAGAGATACACTTACTCGATTCGCCCTATTATACACAACTAGCTTCTACAACAATCTACTTCACCTTTTGGAAAAAACAACTAGGATAAGCATGGACATGGATACCACCACTTTGAAACTAGGCCTTTCCCAGAGTTTCTGTATACTATCACCAGCAGACTTGTCTGAATTATTTTGCTTTGCAGAGAGCTGATCTTGTAGTTCCTTTATAGCCTTGTCTCTTCGTTCACCCATCTGCACCAAATGCGTTGCTTAAAGTGGTGAAGTAGGAAAGAAAGAACAGCATTTTAAGTGATGTTATATAAAGTTTATAATTACTCTTTGAAGCTTCCTAGTCTGCGATCGAGCTTCCTGGAGACAGAATTCCAACTTTAACACTCTTTTCTTCAGATCCTGATGGGCTTTACGATGCTTTTCTGTCTGTTTATAGAGTCCGACGGTTAAACAATCAGCAGTAAAACCTTTTGAATAAATAGCTGCAGAATGTAAAGATGAATATCGAACCTGAAATACTAGTTCTTTATTTTTGGTACTCCATTCAGATGATAGATCTCCAATTGCTTCTTTAAGTTTTGCTATTTCCTCGTCTTTATTGTTCAACAGTCTATTCATCTGTTCCAAGTTCCTGGGAGAAATCTCTTCCACCAATTTCCTAAGATGGGATTCATCATTAGTCGCAGCTTTTACTAAAGATTGCGTTATTTCAGCCTCAATTCTGGAAACTTCAGCTTTCAATGAATTTTGAGATGATTCCCTTGATGAGAGTTCGTTCTGCAAAAGGGCTAACTGCTCTGCGAGTTTATTAACTTGGTCTTCATGCTGTTTCAGTGAATTATCTTTAGCCTCTAATTCCTTCACCAATGCTACATATTGAAACTGAGTAGACTGTGCTGCTGCAGAACTTTCTTCAGCAATCGCTTGCGTGGTTGCTAACTTTGATTTAACATTGTCAAGTTCCTTCAGATACTGAGTTTGAAAAAAGACACGGTAAAATGAATGCTGCTTATCAGCTTGAAAAATCAGATATAACAAATACTTACAAGACTTATCATCCTATTCAAAAATTTGAACAGGCTAAAATAAGTTTCGAAACTAAAAATGTAATGCACCAATATGGATTCATCATCCATATGCGTGTGCATGTGCACTTGGGGTAGCATTGGCCCTGGGTCTAAGTCGGCACAGTTGCCAAATAACACAAGTGGACAATAAAAGAGCCAACTACAAAATAACAAAACAATTTGAGATGAACAGGTGATAAAAAAAAAACCTGCTGAGCAGTAGATGCTGATGATTCCAGCTGTCTATTCCTCTCGTCCAACTCTGCTGTAATATGCTCATTTCCTCTTCCAACTTCCGCGCCTTCTCCTCGGCTTCCTGTTCACAGAAGCCAGACAGTTCCATATTAAAATATCAAAACAAAGAAAACCTAAAAGTTAAATTTTCATAACCGAATAAAAAATACCTGTCGGGTCAGGGATTCTTTAGCATAAGACTGCTGCTTGGATTTAAGCCTACTCCTCGCTTCTTTCAGTTCAGCAGCAAGCGAAACAACGCTACTTCTAAAACTATGCTTTTTGTCATTCAGATCTTTCAATAATGGATCCAACTCTTGAAAATTTCTCGGGGACCCTGAAGTTGTGGCTGTCGTTCTTGTTACTGCCGAAGACGAAGTCGACCACACGGATGATGTATCTGAATCAGATGCCATACTCATCAACTAACTACAAGCTTCAGATCTGCATCAAAGACTCTGAACGCAAACCCTAAATCAGACACATCATTTCAACAAGCTCAACAACAACAATATTGAAAGATTGAAATTTCAAATAAAACAAAAAAATCAGATAAAAATTATTGCAAGTTGAGAGCCACACAGATTGTTGAAAATGACAGCAGCTGAAATACCATTAACTTTCCTCAACTACCAAATTCAAACACGAGCCTGAGAAATCTTACCAGCAAATTACATTTACGGATCGAATTGAAGCTGCGAGAAAAGTCATTATCGGAGTTGTCGGAAATGGAATAGGAAAATGAGGATGTTTTGCGTGACCTAAAAAGACAGAGCTGTATGTCGGATTCGGGTGTGATGTTGTTGGGCACGTGGCTCGGTAGAGACAAGTTTTTGAGTTTGACTTGGAGCGCGGCAAATACTCCCTCTGTCCCGCTTTGTTTGTCCACTTTCTATTTTGGGTGTCCCCTTAAGTTTGTCAACTTTCCTTTATTCTCAACCACACATTCTACTTTTTACTCATTTACTTATTAATTATTTATTCTTAACCACACATTTTATACCTTCTTTCTACCTTAATTACCGTGAATTTTGTGCTTTTGGACAAACAAAGCGGGACGGAGGGAGTACAAAATTTGGACTTCGTTGTGGGCCTGACACAAGCCGTGTACGAACTGTGTCGATTAGATTCGGAACAGTGCAAGTTATACTCCCTCCGTCCCATTATGAGTGTCCCATTTCCTTTTTGGATGTCCCAAAATGATCTTCTCATTTCCTAAAATAGAAACTTTTTTACCTCTATATTTACACTCTCTTTCATACTTTATATCCCACTCATTCTCTTTCTTACTTTTTATCTCACATTTTTTAATTTTCTTAAAAACCGTGAAAATTCTCAAATGGGACACTCAAAATGGGACGGAGGGAGTAGTATTGTGGATTCAATGTACATTTATTTTTCTGAACAAGAAAGAATTCATATCTTCTAAATCAAAAGTGAATTTCAATTAATTTGTAAATAAATCGGCAAAAATCATAGGTTACCGTTGAATTAACAAAAATAAACAATTTAGATTATGTTCATCCATCTAACAAAAAAATTATTTGACATCCTATAATCTTTTCCTAGAATAATATATTTCAAAACATATGTTTCCAATTGAATCCTTTAAAATATTTTCTACTTTTATAAATAAGTATTTTTTTACGAAAACCACTCTCTCAATAGGTTAATTGTAACGAAACCACTCTTTCAAAAAATTGATACAACAACCCATCAGTTCAAAATTGTTAAATCGTGACACCTATCTCTATGAAATCTAAAATTTAATAATAAAGAATAATAAACTCAAAATTGAATGAAACTGGGCTCAAAATGAAATCTAAAATTTAATAATAACAAATCAATCTTAGCTATTTTGAAATATATAGATTACTAGCCTTTTGAATCTTACTATTAATAAAGCTCAAGCATTTTTATTGACGGTTAATATTTGAGGCCACTTTTAAATTTCGAAAATGCCAACACTAATCACAGTAATTACATGTATCTTATCTTATTATAATATATTGATTGATTTACAATAGACTATCAACTTATATGCATAGAAATATCTGTGCACAGAGAGTACTAGTATAAAGGCGCGACTCCACAGCCTCAACACACACTTGACGAAACTGAGACAATCAGCGATGACCGCACAGGTAAGGATAGTGGATTTAAGACGATCTGTCCGTATAAGACATACTACAAAGTCGAAAAACCAAGATTTTGTATATCATTCAGATGGACGGAGGCTTCCAGGAAGATCTCCAACTAAAGTTCGTTTCCGAATTCAACCGGAAATAATAACTTTTTCTGATCAACCCGTGATATGAAGTCTTTGGTAGCGATTGATTTTTTGTCATTGCCTCTCCATTTCATAGGCAATGAGAATGCTCTAGATAGGTCTTTTTTGCATCGCTCAAATTTCTTCAAGACATGTATTACTGCCTATCGGCTTACAATGTATTTCTTAAAATATAAAGAGTAAAGATAAGGTGAATATTAATAGTTCTATATAAACTACAAGCAAATTTGGATCATAGACGGCAAAATATGAACGAATGAGATTTGAGGTCAAAATTAAAGATTGAAGATTTGATTAACAATCTAAATACTCCCTCCGTCCCATTTTGTTTGTCCAAAAGCACAAAATGCACGGTTATTAAGGTAGAAAGAAGGTATAAAATGTGTGGTTGAGAATAAATGAATAATAAGTAGATGAGTGAAAAAGTAGAATGTGTGGTGGAGAATAAAGGAAAGTGGACAAACTTAAGGGGACATCCAAAATGGAAAGTGGACAAACATTATGGGACAGAGGGAGTAATAAACAAATACATACAAGGAAATTAGGAAGAATAAAAATAGCTCATGCGGCTAGCGACGTTTATCTCCCTATTAAGAATCAGGGAGCAATGGTTGACGGTTCCACCTCTCAACCGTCACATCTCAACTGCAACACGACGTTCTGCGGCCACGTGTTGGTTTCTGATTCTTATCTCACACTTTGCATTCCTCAACACAACCGCAACACAACTTCCGTCGCTGACGTCCTCCTCTCTCCATCAGGTTCCTTCCGATCATCGATTTACGCTTCTTTTAAATTAAAATAATCAAAGTAATTAGCGAAAAGCATCTCATTCTCAATTTCGTCGCTTTTGCAGAAGAGAGAGAAATCAGAGCATGAACGAGTGCGAGATTTGCCGAATGAACCGGTAGAGAGAGAAAAAGGCGTTGGATTTCGATTGACCGAGTAGTGGCGACGATGCGACTTGAGCGGGTGAATTCGGTCCGAAGCTCGACTGGAGAGTTAGAGTACGGCGGTGTTAGTGAAGGGAGAACGATGGTTGTTGGAGTGAGATTGGATACGGAGAGTAGGGAGTTGCTTACTTGGGCGCTGGTGAAGGTCGCGCAGAGTGGTGATAGGGTGATTGCGCTTCATGTGTTGAGGAATGCCGAAGCTGGTATGTGAGGATTATGAGTTGTGTTGTACTGTGTTGAATCTGATGTTGACGTGTGGTTTGATTTTAATGTGCAGAGGGGACTTCGTCGTTGCTTTCTCTGGTGAAGACGTTTGATTCTGTGCTGACTGTATGAGGGATTCTGCAATTTGAAGCAGGTTAGGGATTTATATCTTTCAGATTTATAGAAATTTTAATTTTTCTAGGTTTTCGAGATGGATTTGTTTGGATACAACGTAAGTCAATTGTTAAGTGTGAACATGAGTAAAGCCTGTGCAAATTGCAGAATCCCTCATACATGTCTCATATATACACAGGTAGACTGTGCACTGATATATACACATGTCTCAACTTCGTCTTCATCATTGTTGGATCTTCCGGCTCCTTCGTTATCAAGCATGTAATTGAAGCTTTCCGTTTTTTGACCAATTACTGAAAAATTTAAAAATCGTTTTTTATTGCAATCTGCAATTGGGCAGTTTAAATTGCTCTTATGATTTTTAGAGTTTGAGATGTTTTTCTTATTTAGGTTTGTCTTTGATTTATACTTTGTAGTTGTTGATTTGATGATGTTTTTTTCTTAAATTGCTTTTTTTGGAAGTGTGATATGTTTACTTGAATTTGAATTTTTTAATTTGGGATTTCGAAAGAATACATGTGAATTTGGGATGTTACATTATAGGCGCTGCCATATATAAGGTGTATTAGGGAATCATGGCCGATGACGAAGGAAAGGGCTTACTTTGAGTGGCAGGCGTTGAGGAAGCATGGAAGTTTGTGTCCTGAACATGTTCCTGAAGTATACCATTTTTGACCGTGAGATGTCGTTGATTGGCATGAGGTATTTGGAGCCTCCACATATTATTCTTAGGAAGGGTTTGATTGCCGGTGTTCAGTATCCAAAGCTGGCAGAGCACATGGGGAAGTATATGGCGCAAACTCTTTTTAAGATGTCACTTTTGTATAATACTACCACCGAACACAAACGCGCGGGTTAGTAGGTTTTTATGCAGCTTAAATTTGTTTCTTTTTACCTGCATTTGTTTCTTAGATAATGTTTCAGGTTTATTTGCATCCCTTTTCCATCATGAAAATTTAAATTAAGCTGTGTAGATATTATGTTGAATACTTCAATTTTAATCCACCATTGTTTAAGAATTGTTCTAAGCATGTATTAGTATTTCATGGACCCAATGAAACCTAATAGACAATGCTTAAATGCAGTGGCTGAATTTTGTGGCAATGTGGAGCTATGTCGGCTAACTGAGCAAGTCGTCTTTTCCGACCCTTATTATGTCTCTTAATACAATCGTTGGACAAGTCCGCATCTTGACAATGAAGCCCAGGAAGTCAAGGAAACAACGAGTTGAAGCTTGAAGAGCTGAGTTGAAACTTAAGTATGCCATTTGTGTTTGGTCATGATCTTTACATACTTGGATAGTGTGTAATTGTCTTCTATGCAGGTTCTGTGAGAGGCACAAGCATTAATACATGGAGACCTGCATACTGGTTCTGTCATGGTTACCAATGATTCAACTCAAGTAATAGATCCAGAGTTTGGCTTTTATGGCCCAATGGGGTTTGATATTGGAGCCTTTATTGAGAAACCTTTTCTTGGCCTTCTTCTCCCAGGTGGACATGCTGACCAAAAGGATGAATGTGATTTTGGGTCTTCTGTGATCAGGCAATGCTTTTGAGTCTTCTGTGATTTAGGGATAGATAGGAATATTTTGACAATAGGCTTGTGTGAAGCAATCAAGAATGTGGAACTTTGTTTATTGCAATCTTTTGTATCAATGACTGATGATGTTGTCAAGTTGGAAAGGCTTATGGCCTATGCTATAGTTTGTCAACTACTCATAATGCCATCAAAACCTGTATATTTCCAAACGCTTATGCACAGTCTGGACTGTGCAGCGAGTACTAGTGGCATGAATCAGGGATTTAATATTCTTTTTCCCAACCTCTCGTATCCAAAATCAGCACCATACGCAAATCGATTAATTGTGACGACGCGCTTTCCATTCGTTCAAATTGGTCCGTCGCAAGAAGATGTAAGGTTCATAAATTTAACCATACTTCAATAATTTCTGAACCATAAATCGAATGAAAATCGTTAGAGAATGTATGATGCATAAATATATAAGTGATGGTTCATTACTTTCGAAACCATACAACTAATGACAATTAAGTTCCATTGCATAATAAGTGCGATGACGTTAAACATACTTACTTGAGAGACATAACTGCCTACACAAATTATTTACTCGAAAACACGACACATGAACTTGAGTCTCCACCAATCGTGTGGTCGTATAATTCAAAAGATCAGTAATTATGCGATTACCACGATTTAAGGGATTGATCGAATTGCACAAAGCCTTACAAAATCCACACAGACACATCTAATTTTGTAATTGGATGAGAGCTGATGAAAGAAGTTCATATGATTGCATTCAAGAGTCAAGAACTCAAAGAAATTAAGCACTACTATACTGTTATAACAATGCTACATTGTTATTCATTCGTCGTCCATGGACTGGACGAATCCCTAACTCAAGAATGCGATGCATCCAGAACCACTCGAATCGAAGTCCTCTTAGTAGATTACCAAGAGTAACCACTTGGCTTCCAACCCTTTTAAAAGCATTAGTATATTGTAAAGAGGGTACACAGGTGTCTAAGTTGTCCTTTAAGCCACAATACTTAATATTTTAGAAAGATCTAACAACCAAGGGTATTTGGGAACCGTTGAGTCCCTTTCCAATTCAAATACAAATTCTAGTAGAAAGCCCCGGTGAGGATGTGTATAAGGAGCGAG
Source organism: Sedum album (assembly GCA_006409495.1). NCBI lineage: Eukaryota > Viridiplantae > Streptophyta > Magnoliopsida > Saxifragales > Crassulaceae > Sedum > Sedum album. Next base: position 5,595 of record QZGG01003436.1, on the reverse strand, counting down.
GTATTGGAATGTAGCAGGAGAAATCTGTAGAAATCAAGCAAGACAAAATAATGCAAAGCGGCTAGGGTTTCATATAATGCAAATTAAGTTCATACATAATACATAACTAGATATATATAGGAAACTAAATGGGCCAATAATGGGCCTAACATATATTGCTAATATCCCCCCTCAAACTCATGATGCGGTGACCGAAAGCATCGAGAGTTTGCCGACCAAGAAACGGAACCGTGAAGCAGTGTGAGCTTTCGTGAACAAATCTGCAACTTGCATAGCAGAAGTAACAAACGGTAGCGAGATAGTACCATGCTGACAATGGTGTCGAGTAAGATGACAATCAACCTCAATGTGCTTCGTACGCTCATGAAAGACTGAATTCGAGCAATCTGGATTGCACTAGAATTGTCACAATACATAGGAGTGGGTCTGGAAAGCGTAACCCCCATGTCTCCAAGTAACCAACGTAGCCATACAATCTCAGTAGTAGTGTCAGACATAGCACGATACTCAGCTTCTGTAGAAGAACGAGATACAACCTGTTGCTTTTTACTTCTCCAAGAGATAAGCGAGTCACCAAGAAATACACAAAAACCTGTCACAGACTTTCGGTCTGAAGGATCACCAGCCCAATCAGCATCAGAATAAGCTCGCAATTCCAAGGAAGAAGTGGATGGAAACAACAAACTCTGAAACTGTGTTCCCCGAAGATAACGCAGGATGCGAAGCACAGCTGCCCAGTGTACAGTAGTAGGAGCCGAAACAAACTGACTAACAACATGAACAGCATAAGCAATGTCTGGTCTAGTGATGGTAAGATACACCAAACTGCCAACCAAAGTCCGATACAATGTGGGTTCGTCAAAGGAATGCCATCAGTGGGAGTATACCTGACATTAGTCTCAATAGGAGTGTCTGCAACACGAGTATCAGAAAGACGGGCCTGATCAAGAATATCACCAATGTACTTAGACTGAGAAAGAAGATAACCCCGTGGAGATGAAGCCACCTCTATTCCCAGAAAGTATCGTAAAGGACCTAAGTCTTTCATCTCAAATTCACGAGCTAAGTGGTGCTTCAGTTCTGCAATTCCAGCAATATCATCTCCTGTAATGATCATGTCATCCACATATAAAGAAAGTAAAATACGACCAGAAGGAGTGCATCTGACAAATAACGCAGAATCATACGGGCTGGTCTGAAATCCAAGGGAGGAAACCACAACCGAAAACTTGTCATACCAAGCACGTGATGCTTGCTTCAACCCATACAATGCTTTCTTTAACCTGCAAACTTCCCCCGGTCCATGGGTAACACCTGGTGGAGGAGTCATGTAAACCCTCATGAAGATCACCATTTAGAAAAGCATTTTTAACATCCAACTGAGAAATAGGCCACTGCCTCACTGAAGCAACTGCAATAAGTGTACGAATAGTAACAATTTTGGAAACTGGTGCAAAAGTCTCCTCATAATCCATACCATACTGCTGAGTAAAACCCTTAGCAACCAAACGAGCCTTGTACCGCTCAATGCTCCCATCTGACTTGGTTTTTATCTTATATACCCAACGTGATCCAATAGCATGCTTACCAGTCGGTAGAGGAACAAGATCCCACGTCTCTGTTTTGGATAGTGCAGAGAGTTCGTCATCCATTGCCTGCTGCCAACAAGGGTCAAGAACAGCCTCTTTGTACGAGGAGGGCTCAGACAATTTGTGAACAGATGTCAAAAAGGACACAAAAGGTGAGGAATATGTCGAATAAACATAATCAGGTAACTGCTTAGACTTACGTTCTCGTCGAGGGTATCGAGTGGAGGGAGGATCCTCAATCAAAGGAGCATCATCTTGGGCAGCAGCAGGAGCAGGAGACAAATCAGTGACATCAGTAACCTGTGGCTGCGCATCTATAACATCAGAAGTGTCAACAACATCTGTGTTCTCAAAGTGTCAACAACATCTGTGTTCTCAGGTAAATCAACTACATCAGAGTCAAAAGGATCAATACGAGTGAGATCAGACATTTGTGTACTAGGAGTGTCAGACGGAATCAAGAAATAAGGAATGTGCTCAAGGAAGACAACGTGACGAGAGACATAAATTTTCTGACTAACAGGATCGTAACAACGATAACCTTTCTGACCATCACCATAGCCAATAAACACACAAAGAACAGAACGGGCGGTGAGTTTGCTGCGTTCGGCGTGAGGCCTCAAAACGAAACATGCAGAACCAAAAACTCTCAAGAAAGAGTAATCAGGAACATGACCATAAAGTTTCTCAAAAGGAGACAAACCTGATGTGATAGAAGACGGAATTCTGTTAATGGTGTAAACAGCAGTAAGGACAGCTTCTCCCCAAAATGAGCTCGGGACAGAAGCAGACAACAGAAGGGAACGTGCTGTCTCAACAATGTGCCTATGTTTTCTTTCAGCAACACCGTTTTGTTCAGGAGTATCTGTGCAAGATGTTTGACGTATAGTACCATCAGAAGCTAGGAGATCAAGAAAACGAGACGAGGTATATTCACCTCCCAAATCACAACGAAAACGTTTGATGACAGCATTGTGTTGAGTCTTAACTAGGGCACGAAACATTTGATAGATGCTAAAAAATTCAGAACGATGTTTCATAAGATAGACCCAACAGTAACGAGTACAATCATCAATGAACGACACATAATATCGGGATCCACCTTTTGTAGAAACAGGTGAAGGGCCCCAGACATCGGAATGGACTAAGTCAAAAGGAGAGACAGAAACTGAAATACTCTTATTGAAAGGTAGTGCAGAAAGTTTAGCTAATCTACATCCACGACAATCTGAAATATCATGTGTTTTTAGCTTTCCTAGTGCCCCCGTAGAAGCTAAGTACTTTAAACGAGGGCCAGAAACATGTCCTAGACGTGAATGCCATAAGTAAAAACTAGACGAAGAAGGACTCAGACGAAAAGAAGACAAATCTATGCTAGATGCTGCAACCTCAGGTACTTTCAACCAATCTAATACGTAAAGTCCCCCCTGCCTACGACCTGTCCCAATCAGCTTCTTTGAATGAGGGTCCTGCACATAACAAAAAAACGAGAAAATGTGACAAGTAAGTCAGAGTCACACAATTGACCAACAGAAGCAAGGTTTAACTTCAAATTAGGAACATGAAGGACATTCGAAAATGACATGGTAGGGGTGCAAATAGGGCCAACTCCACTGATTGACACAGGAGTGCCATCAGCGGTGATAATAGATTCTGCAGGATATAGGTTTAACAGACACAAAAGAGCTAGAATCGTGTGACATATGACGTGAAGCACCAGAATCAAGAATCCAAAAGGGAGAGGGTGTACCTGATGCATTACTAGTGTTCAAACCTGAATGGGAAGCGGACATGGCATGCGACTGCAAGGCAATGAACTTCTGAAACTGCTCTGTAAGTGATGCCAAATCAGGGGTGTGACTTGTTCCAGAATCGACCGGTGAGACAATTGCTGCGGTGGGGGTGGCTGAATACTTAGATTGGGTGCTGACTGAGATTTGTTAACCAACAGAGGACATTGGGCTTTCCAGTGACCCTTCTTTTTGCAGTAGCTACATTCATCTTTGGCAACCCGAGATCCAGACCTTTTATCATCAAACTTCCGAGTTTGTGCTGCAAAGACTGAGGTATCCGAAACTGATTTATCAATACGTGATTTCAACCGTAACTCTTCTGCTAACAATTCATTAACCACAGAATCCACAGATGGCAGCGGATTACGATGGAGAATGGAACCCCGAAGTCCCTCAAATTCATCCCGAAGGGCCATCAAAAATTGTACCAAGCGCTGCTCTTCCCTACGAGCGATATAAGGGGCAAATACTCGCAACTCTGGCGACTCTGTCAACGCAAGTTGATCCCACAAATTGGTCATGGCAGAATAAAACTCTTGGATAGTCATCGAGTTCTGATGTAGGGCTCGTATATCAATTTCCAATTGATATTGCTTTGCAAAGTTAGATTGATTGTACAATCGTTCCAAGTGATCCCAGATCTCTTTAGCTGTATCATACTTTGCTAACTGAACACCAATGGACTGTTGAACCGAGTTGTTGATCCAAGTGATGATCTTCGAATTGTTGACGTCCCAGTTTGACAACATCTCATTGTATTGCGCATGCTTGTCATCGGTTGGTTTCAATTCAGTGCCGGAAACAATACCCCACAGCTTTTTACCCTTCAAAAAATTCTTCATCACATAACACCAATACGAATAATTTTGTCCATTCAATTGGACACTAATAGCCTGTAACGAATCATCATTCCTACCAGCCATGTCGAACAATCAGATCTCAAAATCCCAAAAACAGATGCGAAAATTTTAACAATCGAATCGAACTTCAAAACAAATCTCAAACAAAATCAAACTCAAACCACAAACAAGCTTCCACCGATCACAACTGCCCGGCCGCCCGCACACTCCTTCAAACTTTATGGTTGCACCAAATAAACAAACAAAGTTGCAAATTTTGTGGCCGCACTCGCACCACACTCATCCGTTGCAAAGCACAAATCAAATTAAACAAAAAATTTCAAGGGCCATGGTGATCTGAATCCGACGGCGACTGTAATTTTCTTCAATCAATTAATCTGGATCGAAATGCGGCGTCTGATACCATGTAGAAATCAAGCAAGACAAAATAATGCAAAGCGGCTAGGGTTTCATATAATGCAAATTAAGTTCATACATAATACATAGCTAGATATATATAGGAAACTAAATGGGCCAATAATGGGCCTAACATATATTGCTAATAAAATCTACTGTTTGGGCTATCACAATATTATATTTTAACGCATAGGGCTCACGAATGGAATTTCTCATCTAAGATAAAATAGTTATACCGAGATCAAAAAAGGTCCAAATACTACCCTTCTTTTTGTAGGATTTCAAAATACTTTGATGCTTTCGTTGATTTATACATTAATTCTGTATGTGGTTCACAAATCCCAAAGTTTCTTTTTGATCTCATCAAATAAAATCGGAAACTATTTTATAGCATAAATTTATTCAGAGCTTTTCGGTGTGAAAAGGTTTGTGAAACTAATTTGACACGCGTCGTCGTATGAGGCAATTTGATTTAATTTCCTACGAGACACCTAATATAGTAACAAGTAAAGTCGATCTCACGAGTAATTGGTTAGTGGTAGATTTCTAGTGAACTAAGAAATAATTGGGGGGTTTTGGATTTGAGACTTTGTAAGAAACAATAAAACAGTAGAGATTGAATACGATGAAGACACCGTACGACTCAGCACAATTATTTGAAATCAATATTTATCATAGACCACTAAACATACAATTCGTAAGTTCTCATAGCTTCTAATGTCAATCTACACCGCACAAACATATGCAGATTTCTTATCACAAACTAGCATAAAGATCCAAGCTAGCTAAATTAGTTGACAAAACTAAAGCTTAATTCTTTTAGTTCTACCTGAAATCAAAACCTTGCATATGAGTACGAGAATTAATGCAAGAACTTGAATTGATAATTAACAACAAGGTCTCAAAATATTTCATACAAGATTATGTGTTAAGTCGTAGCTAAGGAATTAGCTAGAC
>QZGG01003435.1:0-23636 GCA_006409495.1 Sedum album | reverse complement strand
GTTTTAATCTATGAATTCTGTTCTTTGCTTTAATTGCATGTATTGTTATTTGCCTAACTCAGCCTAGCGGTAAACTTAGGGTTATAGCAATTGCATGATACTTAATTGAATTGTCATAGTAGCAAAGCCTAGCGGTGGAGCTATTGTGGTAATTGGATTAGGTTATTGTTACATCTTCTTGAGACTCTAGCGGGTAATAGAAGATAGAACTAGAATTAGGTAACAACCCTAGCGGGACTATCTAGTTAGAACTACTATAATTCATTAGCTTAGAACGTGTCTGGTCTGTGATTACTAGTTGCAACGAGATTCCCTGAACTGTGTTTTCTCACTTATTAGTAACCCTTTTGTTTTTAGTTCACAAACAATCATCCAACCAACCCCCTGTTAGGAGTAGATTATTAGCTAGTAGCTTAAATCCGACACTAGATTACTTTCCCTTGGGACCGACCCTACTTACTGCTACACTAGTTTTGAGTAGGAATATAAATTTAGATTTGCAGTGCACAACGACGCGCTGTCAGTAGCGCTCGGTTCGGTTTGAGTATTTAAACTCAAAGTCAGGCGCGCGCTGAACACATTACAATCATCATCTTCGCAATCGATATCTGTGCTCCGAGTTCGTCTTCAAGAAATCGATCAAGAAGCTGTGTGCTGAGTCGACAGAAACTTTGGTAGGATTAGGTACTGAGTTTGTCGAATAGCATATAGTCTTGGGGTGTTAGCTTTAGTAGAAATCTGGTTTGGATTTTGAGCTTGATTAGATTCAAATTCGAGCTTTGCTGAATTAGTCCGGTTGACAGAGATTCAACCGGGATACCAGGGTAATTCGTGTGTTCATAAGTTAGGGTTCTTGAATTTTCAATTTGGGGCTTTTAGCTAGGGTTCAATTTAGGCAGCGCTGCTCAAGCAGATCCTTGTATGGGACTCACAGTCGACTCAAAGGTCATAGTTCATGACCCAATATATACTTTGCAATTACCATCCCTGCCGCAGCGGTGGCCCAATGAATTGAACATCTTCCTACATCACATACTGGGCCCAGGTTCGGCCCGCTCTGATACCATGATAAATTGCAAGCACATACTGTTTCAATCCCCAGTTTGACCCAAAAGTCGACTCAAAGGTCATAGTTCATGACTCAATATATACTTTGCAATTACCAGTCAATTACTCGATGTGGGACAACTTGACAGCTAACATTCTTTATTATTCAACACAAAACAGGTAACACAAACATGTACTGAGGAATAATTTAAGACAATAAAGGAGCCATGAACTGTTGAGACAAAGAATTTGATATACGTCAAGAGTATTGATTGTGTTGAAAAGAAAAGCTATTCATTCGTACCTCAGTAAATGTACTGGGGTTGTTCGAAGGATATATCGCTTGAAGCTATCTAACAGTAAAACTGAGTCCCATTATGAAAACGTGACTTTATAAAGAAACGAATCTCAACCTTAGTGTGTTTCTAAACTGCAGCTTTTAATATTGAATAGCTAATCCTGCTTTGAACCACTTCCACCTTCATCTTTTATTACAAACTTCTTGATGCGGGAGTTCAGTAAATATCATGAAGGTTGAACGGATTCAAGACAATATGATTAATGTTTTTTTTTATTCAAGGTGAGGTGATTTCAACAGTACAAGATATTACAATAAGAGCAAATGAAGTCAAACCGAAGGGACAAATCCTAAGACAATTCTACGTCGAGAAAGTCTCATGAAAATATATGAAGAGCAGGCCATGACTGGCGCCATCCCAACGAACTCACCAAGGTCCAAACACCATCAGGACCCGAGAAACACTCCACCAAGCAGCCCAACAGAAGCTCAAGAGGGCATCAAGGCAAAGGAGGCTGGAGAACATGGGCCAAGGAGCAGGCCCAAAGGCCCAAAAGCAGCAGGCATCTCGATCGCGAAACCCTAGCAGATGAACTCCTCCCAGCCGCCAACCACTCAGCTGATCAGTCGCCGCCGCCCCATCTGCCGAGCGTCGCCCACCGCCCAATCAGCCGAGCGCCACCCACCACCCACACATCCCACCGTGCGAAGAACATCCGCCGCTCATCCCGTCGCCCACAAGCCCATCTCGCCGTTTGGAGGCCGTCCCGCCGCTCGTCCCACCCATCCCGCTCCACCCGCCGCTCATATCTCCGTTCGAAGCCCAGCAGCTGAGCAACAGCCCACGCCTCCATCCCGCCGAGACCAGCCACCCAAACCCCGTAGATCCAGCCGCTTTAGCCCATCCGCCCTGCCGGCCACCCCGAACCAACTGCGACCCTTCCGACGCCGGACCACCACTTAGCCACAGCACTGAGCCTTGGATTGAAGACCAAGCCTTGGAAACGTCCGAAAGTGCCGTTAACCAAACATGGCCAAGCTCCCGGAAACACCACGGCAGATCTCACCTCAGACCACCACCCACAAAGCAACGCAAACAATCCCCGCAACGGGGCAGGAAAGCAAGAACCAGGCTCGGAGAAAAAACTAGTAAAACAACTAGCGAAAAATCTTTAGGGAGGACCCTAAAGAAGGAACGAAAACAGGAAGAGGAAATAGATCTGGAAAGAAAATACAAGATCTCCTAGGGGTAGAGAAGAAGAGCCATCGCTACATGAGGATGGACTTCTTGCTCCACCCCGGAGAGAAGTTACCGGAAAACGCAGTCAAGAGAGAAGGAGGAGATTTTTTGGCTCAAGGAATGGTATATGACAATATGATTAATGTTGAAAAGTAAAATTTATTGTGCACGCTTACCTGACCAATGACTCCATCCTCATTATCAACATTACAGAATTTGGTAGTTCGCCTTACAAGATCAATAAACTGATCAGCACAAAAGTACAGTTACCACATTCTAAAAGCACGTAGCATATGGGCTAAAGAAAAATTGTTAGTCAGAAGATTATTGTAGGAAATTTAACTAGGCTAAACTAAACCTAATCAGATAACCAAGAAAATGCAAGAAACTGGAAATTACAGAAAGAAATAGACACAACCTTTTTTATACCGTGGTTATATGCACCGGAGTGCTTTAGTCCACGTTGAGCTCCGATTAGGGCTCGGTGTATATTGATGCAGCCGGAACTTGGCCGGAATCTCGCCTGAATGTTTGGTTACACAGCAGCACACTCACTCTCACAATACAGTATAGATCTAGCCTGAAACCAGCCCTATTACACTCTTGGATCACTCCAAACTTGCCAGAACAAACTGGCTACCAACACAGGACACAAGCTACTCCGATCTACACCAAATCAGACGAAACAAACATCCACCTGTGCGCTGAAACCTCACTCTCAGAATATACAACACTCTCAACAATCGAGAACAACAAGCACTCACTCAATTTGTGAAGATCAAGATTAAAGAATAAGAAAACCCTAATCGCTCAAGGAACTTCGCTACTGCATATTTGAGAAAAAGATGACTTTATACTCCCTTGACCGCAAGATCTGAACCCTTCATTATGAGCAAATGATCAAACGATTGGGACTTCACCACGCAATGATTCCATGCTGAGTCAACAGCTCAAACTTGGGCTTGAGCATGCTTTGTAATCATCCGGCCCATTTACTTCACCTCAGGATTCCACTCCACAAATCTCCACCTGAATCCTGAGTTCCCTGCTCCCAACAATGTCTTGAGCTTCAAGAAACAGCAACTCCAACTCAGATAACTCCAGCCAAGATCATTCCCTTCTTCCCATCTTGCTAGAGCTCCTGAGCAGTCCACAGCTGATCTTCACCTACCTCCTTAGCATACACCAATACACACCAAGATCTATTCTTCATAGCTCAGTACCTGCAAAACAAATTACTCCAAGTGCAACAGTCTCAAGCAATGCTTGAACTTGCTGTTAGTCACAATTTTAGTACCAAAATCAGCAGCATTTTCAGCAGTATGAACCTTTAACAGTTTAACCACATTCTTAGCAATCAAATCCCTAATATAATGGAACTTAATTCCTACGTGTTTAGTTCTTTCATGGTATACAGGGTTCTTACTCAGCATCAACGCAGACTGACTATCAGTATATATAACAGGCACACATCACACAGTTTAGCTTCATTCAACAAACCAATCAGCCAAACAGCTTCCCTAGCAGCATCATTAATTGCTACATACTCAGATTCAGTTGTAGACAATGCAACCAGAGGTTGTAACTTAGATTTCCAAGAAATACAATTCATACCATATAGAAAATAATATGCAGAAGTAGATTTCCTAGAATCTCTATCAGATGCAAAGTCAGCATCCACAAAACCAGTTAAACTCATTTCCTGAACTCTATCAGTATAAACCAAACCAATATCCAAGGTACTGCACACATAAGCAATAACAGATTTCAAAGCATACCAGTGTTCAATCCCAGGATTTGACATATATCTACTTAAAACAGATATAGCATGTGACAGATCAGGCCTAGTGCTAATCATGGCATACATTAATGATCCTATAGCATTTGCATAAGGAAAATGTTCCATCTTAATGATTTCTATCTTAGTCTTCGGACATTGGGACTTAGATAATACATGATGAGCAGCTAAAGGCATAGAAACATTTCTGCAATTCAAACTACCAAACCTAGAAACTAATTTCCGCAAGTAAGGAGTCTGATGCAATTTCAACCAACATTTCTGCCTATTTCTAACAATCACCATTCCTAATATTTTCCTAGCAGGTCCAAGATCCTTCATGTCAAACATACTATTTAATTTCTGCTTAAGTTCATTAATCTTAGACATGGACTTACTAATTATAAGCATATCATCCACATATATCAGCACATACACAGGATTTTCAGCAAGTGAGGCAAAATAAAAACAGGGATCATATGAACTTCTCATAAAGCCAACACTCACAATAAATGCATCAAATTTTAAGTACCACTGTCTAGGACTTTGTTTTAACCCATACAAAGACTTTTTGAGCAAACACACATAATCAGGAAACCTTTTATCTACAAACCCCTCAGGCTGATGCATATAAATTGTTTCTTCTAGGTCACCATGCAAAAAAGCTGTTTTTACATCTAATTGTTCACATTCAAGGTCAAACTTAGCAACTAAGGACAGCAGTAACCTTATGGTTTTAAATTTCACAACAGGGGAAAAGATTTCATTAAAATCTATACCCTCCCTCTGAGTAAACCCCTTAGCAACTAACCTAGCCTTAAACCTTACAGGTTCTTTATCAGTTAAACCTTCCTTAATTTTAAACAACCATTTGCACTGAACTAACTTCTGATCCTTAGGTTTCTTAACAAGTATCCATGTTTTATTATCATGCAAAGAATTCATTTCATCAACCATAGCAGCATGCCATTCCCTCTTATTCCTATAACTCATTGCATCCAAGTAATCAGAAGGTTCACAGTCATTCAATTCAGCAGCAGCAATCAAAGCAAGATATTCTAGCTCAGCATAGGAAGAGTACCTAGCAGGAGGTCTAATTTCCTGCCTCCTTTCCCTGTCTCTTGCTAGCTGATAGTCCATCAGCTCACCCTGAGCTGAAGGCTCTAGATTTTCTACTTGCTGGTCTTCTAAGGGTTCATGGTCATTTCCTAATTCTTGTGGTTCATCCTCAAGTTCAGGCTCTATTGGGTTATTATTTACTATGTTATTATCAGGCTCAGGGACTACTTCAACATCAGCTTGGGTCTGGGTTCCTAGAGGCTCCACCTCAATCTGAGCACTAGCTGGCTCTATACTAGGTTCACTACCAGCAAGGGAATTTTTCCTACAAGGAAAGGTACTTTCATCAAATGTAACATCCCTACTGATTATTATCTTAACCCCTCTAGCTCTTTTTCCCATAACCTATACCCTTTAGTCCCAAACTGGTCTTGGTATCCTAAGAATACACATTTAAGTGCTCTAGGGTCAAGTTTCCCTTCTTTGTTATGTGCATATGCTGCACATCCAAAGATCCTAAGCCTACTCAGGTCAGGAACCTTTCCTGACCAGACTTCTACAGGGCATTTGAGATCTAACATCCTGTTAGGGCTTCTGTTCACTAAATAGGTGGCTGTACTTAAGGCTTCCCCCCAAAATCCTTTAGGAATATTAGCAGTAATCATCAAGGCTCTAACTCTCTCTAGCAGGGTTCTATTCATGCGCTCAGCTACCCCATTCTGCTGCGGTGTATATCTAACTGTCTTATGTCTTAATATTCCATGGGTTCTACAGAAAGTATCAAATTCCTCATTGCAGAATTCTAACCCATTGTCTGTCCTAAGGGCTTTAATCTTCCTAGAGGTCTGATTTTCTATTAACAGTTTCCATTCCCTAAATTTACTAAAGGCTTCATCCTTAGTTTTTAGGAGAAAGGTCCAAACCATCCTAGAGTAATCATCAATAACACTTAGGAAATACCTATTCCCTCCATGTGATTCATGGTTCTCTGGTCCCCACAAATCAGCATGGAGATACTCTAAGATGTGTTTACTAGTGTGGCTTCCTACAGGGAAGGGCTGCCTATGTTGTTTAGCTAAGACACACTGTTCACAGAAATCCATATGTGATATGTTGTCTTTGCCTAGCAATCCTTGCTTGGCAATGGCTTCTAATCCCTTCTGACTGATATGTCCTAATCTCAAATGCCATTTGAGAGTGGACTTACCAGCAGAATCAGAAATCACAGCATTAGCATTATCAGTCAAGCACACACCATCCAAAACATACAAACCATGAAATTTTTCCAGTTAAGACTAGTTTATCACCCTTAAACACTTTAATCACACCATTACAAGCAGAATATATGCAACCAGATTTATCAAGTGCACCTAGTGATATTAAGTTTCTTTTTAAACCAGGAACACACCTAACATCAGTCAAGGTCACAGATCTACCATCATTCATAGCTAGCACAATATTACCAATTCCAGTCACATTGCAAACATTATTATCACCCATGAATACTTTTTCATTACTGATCTTAGTCAATTGTTTAAACCATGATTCATGAGGACACATGTGAAAGGAACAACCAGAGTCAAGAATCCACTGAGTCATACAATCATTGGCAGATACATTCAAGACTTCACCATTATTTCCTATATTATCAGACGCAGCAGCCAAATTAGTTTCATTACCAGCCTTTTCCTTAAGTTTTGCCTGCCATTTAAAACAGTTTTTCTTAATATGCCCAGTCTTATTACAAAAGAAACACTTCCTAGTTTCTGTTTGACCTTTATCTGATTTCTTACTATCCTCTTTGCCTTTATGGTCATTGTTTTCCTTAGTATTCTTACCCTTATTACCCTGACCACCCTTCTTACCCTTAACAAACAATCCACTAGCAGACTTAGACTTATTTCCCTTAAGTTCTAACTCCCTAGTTTTCATAGCAGTAGTCAAAGTTTCATAAGAAGGAACAGTACCAGTCAAAGTAAACACATGCTTCACTATATTATAGTTTTCAGGCAAAGCATTCATAAGAATCATCACAGCACTAACATCATCAAGAGCATGAGGAGTACCATCAACCATCAAGACAAGCTTCCTAAACTCATCTAAGTTCTCATCAATAGTCTTAGCACTATCAATTTTAAAAGCATACAAAGCAGCCTTAACATATGCAAGATTTGGTGCTATCTGATTAGAATAAAGTTTCTAATTAGACCAAATTGCAATAGGAGTCTTAAGGTACATACCTGTCTCAGAATGTTATCTGAGAGACTCAATACCAGTAGGTTGTAGGCTTGCTTCATAATCTTGGCCTTTCTGGCCTTCATCTCATCAGTCCATGTGCTTTCATTCTCAAGTGCTCCATCCACATCATGCTGTGACAGGAGAGCCTTCATCTTCAGACTCCACAGTTGGAAGTCATTCTTTCCATCGAATTTCTCTATCTCCATCTTGCCCATCGACATGTTATCCTCGCAAGACACAAAGAATCACAAGTCAATGCAGATGAAGATTCTTGCAAGAACTAATTAAATCTAAACCGGCTCTGATGCCACTGTAGGAAATTTAACTAGGCTAAACTAAACCTAATCAGATAACCAAGAAAATGCAAGAAACTGGAAATTACAGAAAGAAATAGACACAACCTTTTTTATACCGTGGTTATATGCACCGGAGTGCTTTAGTCCACGTTGAGCTCCGATTAGGGCTCGGTGTATATTGATGCAGCCGGAACTTGGCCGGAATCTCGCCTGAATGTTTGGTTACACAGCAGCACACTCACTCTCACAATACAGTATAGATCTAGCCTGAAACCAGCCCTATTACACTCTTGGATCACTCCAAACTTGCCAGAACAAACTGGCTACCAACAGGACACAAGCTACTCCGATCTACACCAAATCAGACGAAACAAACATCCACCTGTGCGCTGAAACCTCACTCTCAGAATATACAACACTCTCAACAATCGAGAACAACAAGCACTCACTCAATTTGTGAAGATCAAGATTAAAGAATAAGAAAACCCTAATCGCTCAAGGAACTTCGCTACTGCATATTTGAGAAAAAGATGACTTTATACTCCCTTGACCGCAAGATCTGAACCCTTCATTATGAGCAAATGATCAAACGATTGGGACTTCACCACGCAATGATTCCATGCTGAGTCAACAGCTCAAACTTGGGCTTGAGCATGCTTTGTAATCATCCGGCCCATTTACTTCACCTCAGGATTCCACTCCACAATTATAAAAAATATCAATGAACTCATCGCACTCAAAGCTGCAACCTGATTTCCTAGCTGTTGTGCCAAAAATCGAAACCTAGATAGCAAAGACACAAAATGCAGGAAGAACAAAACACCAAACATGCAAATCAGGTAACTAGTCTGTTACAATATATCTCGTATTTACATTACCAGTCCTCCAAAAGCTAACTTATTGCGTAACCAGTCCCCTAAGTTTGATTATTTACATAACTTCCCCAGGTTAAGTCGAGTCTTCCTTTAAGGCAAAATTGTATTGCGGCCTTGGCGCCGCGACGTCAGGCTCAAAAGGCCGCCTCATACAACAACGCCTCATTCCTTGTGTTCGTTGGATCGATATTTTCAATATCCAATTTATGAATAATTGTAAGTGATTGGGTTCCAAATGGGAATTCTCAACCAGTCTCAAAAAGGAGGTGACTTGCAATCAAAGTTGGTTGCTTTTTAAGTGGTTTAGATTTTATGGTGTAATGTTGTTGTTAAGTGATTCTTCATGTTATATAGAATCAGATGACGAGCTTAAAACTCCTGAATCGGAAATGATGAGATCAAAAGAGTTAGGTCTTTAAAACTGCATCTATATCAAAATCTACGATGCTGGTTTTGAACGAGCTGTGCAAGAAAGGTATACATTAATTGTATTGATTTGTTGTGAAATGTGAATGCTTTTGCTGTTGTTAGTAGATTTTAAATTATTAGAGTACTAAGTATCTGTTTGTAAAATGTCATTGTTTCTTCATTTCAGCTACTTTCTTGTTAGTAATGTGTAAGCCCTCTAATATGTATTCTAGGTGCTCACTGTAATTCCAGTGAATATGTCTTTTGTGGAATGTCATGAGTTTATTGATATTTTCAACCTTACGTACTGCACAATCAAATCTACACAGCATACATACTTTACCTCTGTGAAAAAATTAAATATTGGAATACATACTTTACCTCTGTGAAAATGAACTGTTGACCATTTCCCATCATCTTCTGACTAACAATTTCTTTTAGCCAGTAGTCTATGTGCATTTAGAATCAGATTACTAAACTTTTGCATCGACTTTCCAGCGTGTTTCGAACCAATGTTTCCAGCGTGTTTTATTGTTTGCAATTTCATAGTTAATCAACATTTCGTACAAAAAGTGATAGATGAGATCGCGGCAAAGATTGGTGTGATGATGGTGCTGGCATTAGTCAAGGCCAAATCCGGATTCTGTTGGTGATCCTCAGTCTCAGGTGGTGGGAGGCTCTTCCTCATCTGGTGGCTCCCTGTTGCAACCTGTTGCAACCTGTTGACACACTTGAGCCCATGAATTTGAATTTGTGCATTGCCAATGCAATCGAGGGCCTGAGGCTATAATGAAAAGTGAAAACCCACTCATAAGGTATATAACGATCAAATTATTCATACTCTTGGAATTAAATTTTGTGTATTTTTGAAGTTGAAAATCATGTGCTAATCTTCAAATTTTCTCATATGTTGAATACTACAATGCGCAAATGCAGATTTTCGTGTTGATCAGCTTATCGAATTTGTAGGGCTAACTTCCAAAGCCTATAAAGTTGACTGTGATGATGGAGTCATCAGTTACGTAAGCTTGCACACCAAATTTAACATTTAACATTATTCATACTATCTTGGCTTCTTTCAACCTTTTGTTCAGAAATGCAATGAGGCCATTGAATCTCTATTCAATAAGTTAGCAATAAAAGATCAAGCCGGAAGCGGCTCATAGCAGGATTAGCTATTCAGTAGTACAAACTTGATTTTCTGCAGTAGAAGAATTACAAAAGGTTGAGATTCATTTCAAGAAACTTTTACATAAAGGCTTTCAAAGTGAACACATTGTTATAGAGTAGTTCCAAATCAAGTCCTCCCAGCTATTCAGAATCATGGTATGTTACTGTTAAGTAGTTTCTGGCGATACTCCCTTACTACGCCTTATCATGTCTTAGATACATATGGTCTTAGATCTACCTTTTCTGTTTTTCATAGTCAATAAAGGTTTTGCTTTTTGCCGATGAGATTTTCTTTTCGCAATTACTCGACCCTACTGAGTTTTTTTTGCCCTGCACTTTCTGCTCATCATTTCTTCCTTTATGTTTACCCAAGATCTTGATTTGGGATCCAATGATTCAAGAGTGCTTATAGAACTAAATCATTGTAACTTTCAGGATGTTCAGCAGCATTGCTTTTCTTAGTCTTTCTGCAACTTGATATGTTTGCAAAAACAAACATCTAAATTCCAGCTGGACTTGATGACATAATTACTGAGACTAATCTCATTAAACTACTTCCAATAATGTCATTATCAATAAAAACAAATCCAATTCTTCACTATTTTTATCAACATGTCACACTCATAATGAAATGACCTCTTCAATATTATTATACCTTAATGACCGTCTCAAGCTTTGGACTTATCTAACCGCTACTAATTAACTAGTTCGAACCTGCATATAAACTAGAAGTTATACACATTTGAGGATGCTTATGTCTTGTTCTTGGTGGGTTGACACTAAATTTCATCGGTATTATCGATTAAGCTCGATTAAAACAAAGCATTTCTTTGATAATTCAAGTTTCTTTTAGAACAATGTGTCAGAATCTGCACAAGGAGTAACGGTCTGGATGATAAATTTCATATTCAGTTCAAAGGGTCTTAAATGTGCAAATAGATTTATAAATTAGGGAGTCCTCAATTGGTTTCTCTTTTTGAATATTCTAATTTGTGTATTCTTGTTGCATTCATGTCCTTATCAGCCACCTTATTTGGCTTTTCTTCCAATTTGATCAGCATGTTTGAATTACATTTAATATCTTCATGTATGAATTGTTTTTATGAGACTCAAATGCAAAAAACGACTGAATTCTTCTACATATTATTTCATACAAATGATTTTTAATAAATTCTTGAAATCATCGTTTTCAGATACGTAAAATTAACCATTAAATATACGTTAAAATATCATTATCCTGATAGAAGTTTCATCATACTCATCACTCATTATATACGCTAAAGGTCATTTCCAACTACTCTAGTTTCTTTCAATAATTTTCTTGAGAACAATTACAATATTTATATATAAATTTATACTACTACCTTGAAATTTATATTAGTTACAAGACCTAGTATGAAGTATTAAATGTATATACATAAGTATTAACCATATTAAAATTTCAAAAATAGTAGTGGCAGTCTAGTAAATACTGGTCCAATCCGAGGTTAAATTTTAAGAAATTTTGTCTTGTGATCAGTATATATAATTACAAAAGCCAAATTAAAGTTAAGACCAAATTTCCTAACACATGTTTCTGTTCGGTTGTCACCAGAAAATGATGCACAATTCTCTGCTCATTGTCGTCTCCTGATCATTTCACAACACTTCCATTCTTCAAAAAAATCCATACCCACTTCAAATCTTCAACACTTTACCTAAAGAATCGATATGTCCAACGGTACAGGAGACGATGCGAGCTTCGCCTCTGCCACAAACTCAGCTGAAGATGATTCTGCTGCAGCCAGAAATAGCAATGACTCTGTGCAACTACCTCCTGTGAAAAAGAAGCGCAATTTGCCTGGAACACCCGGTAAGTACTTGAATTTATACCGGTAGTTAGCGACTTTTGGAAATTTTGAACATCGGATTTTCAGAACAAGGGGTTGGTTTAGTTAGTTCATAGGATCATAAAGCTGAAATGATTTCTTTTTCATGATTTTCTTTGCATGAAATCATCCAATGATTTTACTAGTAGATGATGATGACAAAGATGAGATGATAAGAACAAAAAGGTTCCAATAATTGATTCCATTCAAAAAAGTTCCCAAAGTTGACCCTAACTGATTACTTGTTGGTCTTCTTTAGTTTAGTACTTTTGCCGATGTGCAATGTTATGTATTTTCTATTGTGTGATTCTCAAGTTACTGAAAAATTGTGATTCTGCCAATCTGAATTAGATCCGACAGCGGAGGTTATAGCGCTATCTCCGACAACGTTAATGGCAACAAACAGGTTCCTGTGTGAGATTTGTAACAAAGGGTTTCAGAGGGATCAAAACCTGCAGTTACACAGAAGAGGTCACAATCTACCATGGAAGCTAAAACAAAGGACTAGCACTGAAGTTAAAAAAAGAGTTTACATTTGTCCTGAGTCGAGTTGTGTGCACCATAACCCGGCTCGAGCTTTGGGAGACTTGACTGGGATCAAGAAACATTTTAGTAGAAAACATGGAGAAAAGAAATGGAAATGTGATAAGTGTTCTAAGAAATATGCTGTTCAGTCTGATTGGAAGGCTCATCAAAAGACTTGCGGAACTAGAGAGTATAAATGTGACTGCGGAACTATCTTTTCGAGGTTGGTCGCATATCGTACTTAAAAGTCGAATACATACATTTCATCGTATCATAATTCAATAAAAGTTTCATTTTTCGTGACGCAGTAAGTTAGAGTACCTTTCAAGGTATTCGAGTTTCTATCCGGTTGTTTGCGTGTCATGCGTCGTTGGAAGTATTGTGATCAGTTTATGTTTAAATGTGTAGGAGGGACAGTTTCATTACGCACAGGGCATTTTGTGATGCACTGGCTGAGGAGAACAGCAAGTTGAGCCAGGGACAGCCAGGGAACATCTTAGCCATAAACGGATCAGACCTTGGTCAGACTCAACAAGTTCAAGAACTAATGTCCTCATCAGTTCCTGACTTCAGTCCTCTAAAATCCATACATCACGAGCTCGCTCCTACGCCATACAAAGCGATGATAAATTCTAGTAACATGTTTTCAACTAGCTCAGGCGCGCTTTTCCCCAATCATCGCGGACATTCATCATCATCCTCAACTGCAAGCCTCCAGCTGAGCTCTAGCAGCTATTTACAAGACTCGACACATTTTGCAGGCTCAATGGCGAACGCATACACTTCAGCGACAGCTCTACTACAAAAGGCGGCCCAAATGGGCGCTACTGCCAGTAATACTATAAACTCTCCAATGATGCATCAGAGCTACAATGTAAGAAACATGACACAATCCCAAACAGGCTATGTACCTGTGTTTGAAAACCAGCAAATGCTCGAGTCAGTTAACAGCAGAAGCGCAACTATGGCTGTAAATGAGCAGATGAGTATGTTCAACGGGCTTTTCATGGACGGTCGTAGCGGAGCTGAGCTCAGTAACAACAATAGTAGTAGTGATATCTTAAAATCCCTGGGAGAGGATGAAAGTGTAAAGGCTAGCGAAGACGCTAATATGGTGCGATCTGGAACGAGTATGACTGATAGAAGTATGTCAACATTTGGAGGAAGCAATGGAGATTTGAATACAAATCCAACGGTCGATTTCTTAGGCGTGGGAGGATCAAGAACATCAAAATATCACCAGCAACAATTTAATGGAAGTGTAATGCAGGGGATCAATGCGGTTCCTTTTCAACAAGATTTGGGAAAACCTATGTGGGATGTTTAGCGTATTTCTGCATCCAACATTTTGTTTTCTTTCCTGCATATTTTAATACGAAAAGGTGGTTATGCAAACTGCAAACAGTTAGTTAAAAACTACAGCTCTTGATAAATAGTAATGAATCGATTACAAAAGTCTACTTGCAAGTTTTGGTTTAGAATTTAATGCACGCCTAAGAATTAATTTTGTTGAAATCGTATGTTGGATTGATAAAAATCAGTTGTTGAAGTATATCTTTACGATACACATTGAATACGAGAAAATACATAATTTGAAAGAACAAAAGTTTACAATTGTAAGTTAATTCTTAAATAACACAGTTTAATTTTAGAAATGAAAATAACACAGTTTTTTGTAGAATATTAATACATTTTAAATAATATGGTCGACTGATGCAAAATATCTGACCAGTAAAGTTTACGTTATTAATCAGATCTTGATTTTACACTACATAAATCGCAGAAGAAGCAGTAGGAGAATCTTCTCACCGCCACCGTTTCCGGCGACTGCTCCACTACTAATTCCTCCCTCATATTAAAATCTGATTCCGACCCACATACAAAATCTCCATTTCAAATCCAAAGTTCACATCTTTCATGGCGTCGGAACTAATTCACCGGCACCACGACGAGATTCGTCCGGAATCGAATCCCATCTCCGACGAGCTCTCCAAGTCAGACAAAATTCCCATCTCCAAACCGATCCGTTACCTTCTCAACGAACAGCGTCTAGTATTTTTGCTAATCGGGATCGCCATAGCAGCGATCTTCTTCACCGCTTCATCCAAGCCCAACCACCATTTTCAACAAACCACTCCTTTTCAGATCTCAAGTTATCCAATCGATAATCGGGTCGGGTTTAGTGGTGGATTTGGGTCGGTGGTGAGGACTGGAGGGAAGGTGCCACTGGGACTGAAGAGCAAGGGATTGAGGATTGTGGTTACTGGTGGAGCTGGATTTGTTGGAAGTCATCTTGTTGATAGGTTGATTGCTAGAGGTGATAGTGTGATTGTTGTTGATAATTTTTTCACTGGAAGGAAGGAGAATGTGATGCATCATTTCGGGAATCCGAGGTTTGAGATGATCAGACATGATGTGGTTGAGCCTATTTTGTTGGAAGTTGATCAGATCTACCACCTGCCCTGCTTCCCCTGTGCATTACAAGTTTAATCCTGTCAAAACCATCATATCCTTCTTGATAACTAATGTTAGATTGATTCATTGTTACTGATTTTTTCTTTTGGAATTTTTGGGATTGGTATTTTGAGAATTTGCTTGCCTTGACTTTGATGTTTGGGGGTTTCACAAGACGAATGTGGTTGGGACGTTGAATATGTTGGGATTGGCGAAGAGGGTTGGAGCGAGGTTCTTGCTGACCAGTACTAGTGAGGTTTATGGTGATCCTTTACAGCATCCACAAGTGGAGACTTACTGGGGAAATGTGAATCCCATAGGTAACTCCTTGACTTTTGATCTTGATGAATGTGTCAGAGTTAGAGGTGCAGTGGCAGTGTTAGAATTGGGTTCAGTTTCATGTCTTAATCGTTCCATGAGGTTTAGATATGTATGTATCAGTTAGCATCTTAGTTTAAAAGAGTCATTGTGATTTTTGTTTCTGTTTTTTAGGTGTTAGGAGTTGTTATGATGAAGGAAAGCGTACAGCGGAAACATTGACCATGGACTACCATAGAGGTGCTGGAGTTGAGGTCAGTATTATTCAAGGCTGGGAACATATGTAATCAGTACATAAATTGCATGATTTATTACAAATAGACGCCATTATTGAATATAATAAAGGGAATTTAATTGAATGGGGCATAGGTCAGAATACAGATATGAATAAGATGGGTGAATGGACATGTACATGCGCGTCCGAAGTGTATGTTGATTTGCAAGTTCTGGTGTGGCTTTGGAAGAAACAAATTGATTTTTTGTGTGTTCACACGTGTTTAAAGGTGAGAATTGCAAGGATATTCAATACCTATGGACCGCGAATGTGCATTGATGACGGACGTGTTGTTAGCAACTTTGTGGCACAGGTAACCTTCCATAGATATGCTAAACTTATTTATGATTCGGCAAACAGCACAACGATGTGCTATGCCGGCCTGGTTTGATTTACTTGCCAGTACAAAATTTAATCACAGGCTTTGAGGAAAGAACCCTTGACTGTTTATGGAGATGGTAAACAGACCAGGAGTTTCCAGTATGTGTCTGATCTGGTAAGCGTTGCATAAAAAGTTACCTGCACAAGCATTTTCATTTTTTATCCGTTACTCCAAAGATAGTTACTATTTTCCCATATTTTACACTATTGGGATATACTTGTAAACTTCATCATGTTTTTATTCAAATATTGTTAGACTTTATGGTAGTTTATTGGCTATAGTATGAATTTCTTCTAAAGACAAGCTTGACTTTTGTCAACTTTAACAGGTGGAAGGGCTCATGCGCCTGATGGAAGGAGAGCATGTCGGCCCTTTCAATCTTGGGAATCCAGGTGAATTCACCATGCTTGAACTTGCTCAGGTAATATTTCCATTCTCACATCAGAAAGCTCAGCTTATGATCATCATTACCATTTATCAATACTTAGGAGTCACCTAAATTGGCATACATGGAGTTCCATCAAGCGCTTTTTCCTCTCCTAGTTTTATAATATGAATATACCCAAAACTCATAACTGACTCAACCACTAAAATATTTTCACACAGGTTGTTCAAGAGACAATAGACCCCAATGCAAAGATTGAGTTTCGCCCTAACACAGAAGACGACCCACACAAAAGAAAGCCTGATATCTCAAAGGCAAAAGAACAGCTAGGGTGGGAGCCTCAGGTACCTCTTCGCAAGGGTCTTCCTCTCATGGTTCAGGATTTCAGGCAACGCATATTTGGAGATCAGAAATCAGGCGATACCAAGACCGCATAAATTTCATTATCTATATTCTCATCAACGGATAAGCTCCCACTCTTTATCGTTGAGTTATAGCATATCTAGTACCTCCTACTATATTCTCCATTACTTTTATATCTTTTGTTTCAACATCTACTCAAACAAAGGTGTATCATTTTTTGGCACATTTGATGTACCAAATATACCTTTTGCAGTCATTTCCAACATTTGAAAGCTGAGTATTCGTACAATTACGGCGTCGTTCTGGCCGACCATTTCAACGTGAACTCGGGCCTTAAATTGTTGTACAGCCGATCTGTAGCCCAGTTTTCAAAGAAAGGCCACATTCAAGGGTGTACAATACTTACGGTGCGCCTCAATGTATATAAGCAAACGAGCATCCTCACCTCCGAAACCCTAATCTTCGCCGGATCCGTAAGCGCCGAAAGCAAATCCTAGACGTTTAGCAATGGTGACAGAACTATTGATTCAATCATTAAGTATACTTTCACGCAATGCTGAGTATAAAGTTTCAATCTTGTGCTTAATCATCCTGTTGTTGAAATTTTAGGGTATCGATTTGGTTGCTGGAGGAAAGAGCAAGAAGACAAAGAGAACTGCACCGAAGTCTGATGACATCTACCTTAAGCTTCTCGTCAAGGTATTGTTACAATGATATTTCAAGCATTGATTTTGATGGTTGTGTGATGTATTTTTGCTAATGTGGCTGGTTTTGATTTGGGATTATTAGCTTTACCGGTTTTTGGTGAGGAGGACTGGAAGTAAGTTCAATGCTGTGATATTGAAGAGGTTGTTTATGAGCAAGATCAACAAGCCTCCGCTCTCCCTCTCTCGTCTTGTTAAGTATATGAGCGGAAAGGTATGTGTTTTCATTTTGGAGATTTTAGTCAATCATTCCTGTTAAGAAAGCTATAAGTGCACATTTGGATTATGTAGTCGGAATTATGGATCGAGTAGCTTTTGTTTTGTGTTATAACAGGGTGACAAGATTGCAGTTGTGGTTGGAACTATTACTGATGATATTAGGGTGGATGAAGTACCACCAGTGAAGGTAACTGCTTTGAGGTTTACTGAAACGGCAAGAGCCCGTATTGAGAAGGCTGGTGGTGAATGCTTGACTTTTGATCAGCTGGCTTTGAGGGCTCCTCTTGGTCAGAACACGGTAAGTTCCTCAACGAACAATAATATCCAATAGTTTTGTAATCATTGTGAATCAAGCATTAGCTGTTTGGATTTGACCTCAACTATTATAGGATCATTATGTTAATTAGAGAGACAATGGCTGTCATTGTTGGATCTGAACATTATTGTGTAATGGCCTTTATTGGTATATATAATTTCATTTGCTATGAGTACTTATCTTCATTTGTTCTTTCGCCGAGTTTATTCACGAGTTGAATTAAAGATGTTTGATTTAGTAAGTTTAAGGTCTATGCATCAACCCTGATAACTCCCTTCAGGAAAAACTGCAATGTTTGCTTTTCCTTTTAAGTCATCTTTATTGATGTTTCATATGTTAATGGATCACATGTCGATTGTCTTTAGTTCTGACTTTTTAACTTAATCTATTTTATTACTTTTATTTATCTGAACCTCTGCCAATTGTTATGCTTAAAAACTAATGTTTTGTACAGATTCTGCTAAGAGGTCCTAAGAACTCTCGTGAGGCTGTCAAGCACTTCGGACCAGCTCCTGGAGTTCCCCACAGCCACACTAAGCCCTATGTTCGCTCCAAGGGCAGGAAATTTGAGAAGGCTAGAGGAAGAAGGAACAGCAGAGGTTTCAGAAACTAAGTTTCATATCCTAGTAATCAGTTCTGTGAAACTTGTTGCTTCACATCCATTTTGTTACTTATCTATCTCTTTAATCTATGATAAACTTCAATTGGACATCTGTTGCAAAGTTCTTGAATTCCAATTTAGTTCTTTCTCATATTTTGATACTTTCTGCTGTTGTTACCCTTTGATGTGTTTGAAGTTGTAATTATGTTGGGCTTTCTGATAGAACATGTTGCTAACACAACTTTTATTCAATAAAGTGTGCCTAAAGATCAAATGAGGTAGAAAACTCTCAAATTTTATCTCAAATAAAGACGTGTTGATGACTCGGAAACAACCTCAAGTCAATGCAAAACCTTTAGACGTATGCACTAGGGTCTTGCTCTTGCATGAGTGAAAGTGAATGGTCCAACATAGTACACCTTCAAGTGTTCCTTAGGGAAGCTTTTGTAATGCTTGAGTAGTGCACCACTAGCTCCATTGTTGACAGTTGTTGGAGTTCTACAAATCTTCCAAGGAGAGCTATGTAAGTATGCTTTGCAATCCCTTTGTAAATTCCAATTCAACTCAATCTCATGTAGGGAGAATGTTGCCATGAAGTAACCCTTTTTGTCCGTCGGTGCACTTATCATTGTGAATGGAGTCTTTCCTTTTGCAGCACATTTCACCTTCGCAAATGCACCTATTTCATTCATACACAATACATGATGAGCCAATGATGTTTAAACTTGTTTGCACTGATTCAATAGTATAGTCAAGTTATATACCTTCGAGGGGAGTGAGTTTGCCACCTCCATGACAAAAAATAGCGCCCCGAACTCCGATAATCATAGGGGAAGCAGGCTTGGCTCCAGGGGTCCACCCTTCTCCAGTGCCTCCTTCAAAAGCTGAAACACAGACAGCAAACAAAGCCAAAGAAGCAATGATCCAAAAGTTGAGTGCCATTTTGCTGGTTTGGGATGAGATGATCAGTTAGAAATATCAAAAGGATGAACGCATTCTTATATTCTCATATTTTTAACATAAAAAGAAGTTTAAAACACGCAAGCCAAATAACATGTCTGCACGTCGTACATTTTTCTTTATTTTTTACAAAATCAGATAGAGGGGAGCACATCGACTTGTGACTCTTGGTATCCCCAGGAGCGAACGTAAATTATCAACAAATGAACGCGTGGAGAAGCTAAGAGAGTAAAACGTTGGACCGCGGTTATTGAACAAAAAATGCACACTCGACAAAACATGACACTCCAATAAAGCAACATTAAACTTGTTGCTCATGTCCCCGGCCTTTGTTGGTCCTGATTTCTGGGTCTCGATGCCCTCTCGGTTTTATGTCTTGGCGGCTGTGGTGTGTCTTCTCGAGTCCGGTGGGTATGGACTTTGGTGAGTTCGTTGGGACGGTGCCGCTCATGGCCTGCGCTTCATTTGGTTTTTATTGTGACTTCCTCGACGTAGTGTTGTCCTTAAATTTGTCCCTTCGGTTATGTTTCTTTGCGCATATTGTAATATCTCTATTAATGAAATATTCTCACCTTGAATCAAAAAAAAAAAAAAAAAACTGTCCAAAGAAGTTGATAAAGCAGACAACAGGTTTTATGATGGAACACAAAATTTGTATGTAGAAAGGTTAATATTCAGCCTGAAAAATTTCATACAAATGTAGCTGGCATCAAAACTAAAAAGGAACAAAACAATAACTTCAAGGCATACTAGCATGATACGAGACTTCATTGCTTGGACTTCTTTGACTTCTTGGTCACCCTAGAGTTCAAAAATAGAGAATGTCGTCAACAAGCTAACAGGATGTAGACAAGCTTGTAATTCATTCTTGTGGTAAAGTTTAGACACTTACTGTGTTGCTTGGGCAACGGTAGTGGTTGCTGGTGTTGGTGGCGGTACTACCTTGTCTTGAGGACCCTGTACAGAACAAATATATTAATAACACGCATTAATAAATTATGCGGTGCAAACGGTATGAATGTGAAATACAATATTAACCTGAGCCAAACGCTCTTCCCTCCTGGCATTCTTTCTTTCTCTGCTGGCTTTGTTCTTCGCCCTCTTGGCCTCAAACTGGTCAGCCAATGTCTTCTCTCTTGCTTTCTCAGCCTTGGACTTGTGAATACTCTCCATGAGCACACGCTTGTTCTTGAAAACATTACCCTTAACCTTCATGTACATGTCATGGTACATGTGCTTGTCAATCTTGTTGGACTCACGGTACTTTCTTAGAAGACGCCTCAACACACGCATCCTTCTCATCCACAGTACCTTTGTGGGCAGCCTAGCCTCCCTTGTTCCCTTACGCTTACCTAATTTTATCCGTATAAAAAGTTATTAACATGCAAGCAACAACTTATATCACTGTAACAAGTCAAATTAGCATTCAAATTAACTTACCATAACCAGAGTGACGACCCTTCATCTTAGCTACCTTCATCTTCCTTGCCCGTGACCTCGAGTGGATCTTGGTTGGCTTCCTGATAATAAATCCATCCTTGACCAACTTCCTGATATTTTGACCTACAAATATAATCCCAAGTTGTCAAAAAACTACATAAGCTTCTTCAACAAATACAATTCAATCATTCAACTTAGCCTAAGTATAAACCCAAGAAATAAAGATCACACATTTATAGATATCAAACCCTAAAATGCGACATAAAGACTACAACTTTGTCACACAAACGACTTCCATTAACTAAATTCGACAATATGAGTACAAAAACAACACAGATTAATCAAATGGAAGTAATGAAAATTAAGCGAATTGAAAGATCATACGGGAGTTGGCCATGGAGATTTCGCTGGTTTCATTGGGATCGAGCCACACCTTTCCCTTCCCACAGTTCATCACACTGGCGGCAAGCCGCTTCTGTAGCTTCAAAGAAACCATAATTTTTCCCGATTTGACCTCCGGCGGCTCTCAGTAGCCCCTTCTTTGGTAGCTAGGGTTTTGTATGAGTCTTGGAGTCTATTGGGCCGACAAACTCACGGCCCATTTTCACTTCCAACCGATCAAACTAGCCCTAAGCATTATGTTAGAATTTGTCACTTTGTACCTTTTTTTTTATTGAAAGAGCAAAAACCTAAAAGTACAACTCGAGGACTTTGAAGGCTAAACGAATTTAGTCTGACTCGATCAAATCAGAACATATAAGAAAAGATAAACTATGGACAAAATCGAGTACTTTGCCTCGATAAGTACAAGTAAAAGATAAACGAAATTGTCACTTTGTACCTTTTGAACGTGCTAAAATCAGAAGCGAAATATAACCTAGGAGAATATAGCCGACAAATAGAGTTCGGATCTTGAAAGATATTAAAGTTGTGTAGGATATGATAACGTCAATTTAATTCTCGGTTTTAATAGATTTAACGGTTGAGAATAAATAAATTTCGAATTAAAATAGGTAAATGAATTAGCAAAATATATGAAGTGTACGATTAACGTCTATCAGTATCAACCATTAAATATAAAAAAATTAAAGCAGGTCGATCTAGAAATTAATCCCCAATAAATATGTATTAATTTAATTTACAAAGTTTGGTTTCTGAAAAAATAAAGTTACTCCAATTTTATAAAAAGGTATTTTAAAATTACTGCTAAACTGTTTTGGTGAAATTTATTTAAGTTTGGTTCAGTGGCTCCCTGTGATTCAATTCTATATAGCATATCACTATTAATTTTGAAGAATAAGTTTGTCAATTCACATGTCTTGTACGCAACAAATTTATTTGGTAAGTAACAATACTCGAACGAGAAGCAAACACAATAGCAAGATTTAGTGTCTATTTTGACACTTCCCTTAGAAGTTTCACATGTACCAGTCTACAATAGTAGTTTTTGCATACAGAATTACAAGAAATCCTCAATTTCAAAATTTGGATCAGTGACAATAATATTAAAAAATTATATAACATTGTTTCGCAAGCATATTATAAAATTACATTGTATTAATCTAAATTAAATTTAAATTGGGGTTATATTTTTTATTATAATTATACTGGTTCTGAATCTCGTTACATCGTATCAAATCTCGTTACAAAATGCGAATGATTTCAATTCTACTGAAACCGCATTTTGTACTCATATGAATTAAAAAAAATTGCAATCATCAACAAAATGAACAAAACTGAATCAACCGACAAAATCTAACTAGCAGAGTCACTGATCAAAGCTCATTTAGTTTCAACTTAAATAGAGTTCACAATCAGGACAGAAAGTTATAAGTTATAACTCAAATTAAATACTCTATCTAAACTAGATAGAAAATTCATACCACATATTTTCATACCAAAGAAAAATAAAAGCAGCAGTTTTATACCGGTTATATTTTTGGTCAAACAATCGAAAACAGTCAGGTTCAAGTGTCCTTGACGCATTATTTCTCTTAATTGCTAGCTTTTGGATTGTGATCAGTACTATCGAAAATTAGAATAGAATTTTCATTTTGAGACCTTAAATGATTTGTATTCAGTAAATTTTTACAACAAATAATAATTTTTGATTACACTAAAAATAATAATTTAAAAAAGCAAGACATGGGTAATTTGCAATTGACATCATGTCATTTCCACTTGAAATTGAAATTCATGTAATAAATAAATAAATAAATAAAAACCTACCATTAACTCGTGTTGTGTTGAACATCTTCTCATTTCACAAAAAAAAACTCTCCTTTTTTGTTGAAGCGAATTTTGCCTCGCAACAAAACAAAATCAAAACTTGCTTGATTCCCATTACACACCTCTCAAATTCCTACAAAACCCTAATTTTACTTTTTCCTAATTTGGAGATTTCGACCTCCGCCGATCC
>QZGG01003434.1:12500-23608 GCA_006409495.1 Sedum album | reverse complement strand
GTATTTTGAACTCCTCCAAAAAGAAGGTTGGTAATTGGACCTTTTTTCGATCTGGGTATGAGAAATCCTATTTTAGCTTGGACGGGAAATTCCATTTCGTGAGCCGTATGCAAATACATAAAAGATGCCCGTACGGTTCTATTTTTTTTTTTCTTGTTAGTCTCTTTTCTCATTACTTCCATTCTGCGAAACGCCTTTTGTATGTTATATCACCAGGGTAATGATCCATCAAACCTGCGAGTTCTTTTTATGAGTCCCAAACAGGAGAATTTGTCCTGGAAGCGGAAGAGCTACTGAACCTGCGCGAAACCATCACAATGGTTTATGTCCAAAAGAAACAGGTAAATCTTTTTGGGTTGTATCCGAAGACATGGAACGGGATGTTTTTATGTCAGACAGAAAAGCCCAAGCTCGACGGAATTGTGGATCTTGTAGCAGTTGAGTGAAAATATCAGGATTTCACAAACCGCGATTTTGATGAGATTTTTTTTATCGTTTTAACCGTTCTTTTAATAGAATATTAAATATTCTATTAAATAGAAAGAATTCATAAGCATCCGGTTAAGAGCGATCTAAACCAGCTCAGTTCTGTAGAAACGATTCAGCATGCCAACTATTAAACAACGTTATTAGAAATACAAGACAGCCAATACGAAATGTCACGAAATCCCCCGCTCTTAGGGGAATGTCCTCAACGCCGGGAACATGTACTAAGGGTGTAATGTGCGACTCGTTTCAGATCATGGGCTGGAAAAAAAGAAAGGAACCAATAACAACCAGTAGTAACCTAATCCGTCTGATTGATCAGTACCAAATATATAGAATAAAAAATAAAATGAAACTTTTTCCATTCACTGGCTAAAATCTATTCTATTCCCCTATTGCGTATGAAATTTATGGTTTCCGTTGGTGCAAAGCCAATAAGAAGCAATTCCCCCATTGATAACAAATGGTTATTCATTAAGCGGGGGAGATCCTCTTTTTTATTTTATTTAAGAAGAATAAATTTTAAGACTTCCAAGAACGGCCGTAACAGGATCAGCTAACCTAAGCTAACCTTCAGAATTAAATACCGTTACTGTATAAGTGGATCTCATTGTGAAAGAACCTATTACTGGATAATTCATGGGTAGAGCCACACAACCGGTGTGAACTGTACAAGTTACCGAAAAAAATTAAGATTCATTAAATGAAGGAAAAGGCTCCGGTGTATAGAGAGGACCTCACCGTTTAAGAAGTAACCATAGAAACGATGGAACCACTCTATTCTTTTATATATTTACTCTATATATATATCTATTTGGGTTATTTGATACTAGCTATCAATAAATTTGTTATTTTTAGACAGTTCACTTCGAAATAAGAAAAAAATTGTGGTTGGGAAGGTTATAGTAGCAAAAGTCATTGGAATTTTTTTTTATATATCCGAAGATCCGTTTTGTTATAAAAAATAAGTAAGGGGAAAAAGAATAACTGACAGACAGCAACTCAATTAGTTATTCATTCAAAGTTTCATTTATTCAATGACTAGAATTAGACGAGGATATATAGCTCGGAGACGTAGAAACAAAATTCGTTTATTTGCATCAAGTTTTCGGGGGGCTCATTCAAGACTTACTCGAACTATTACTCAACAGAAAATACGGGCTTTAATTTCCGCTCATCGCGATCGAGATTAAGAAAAAGAGGGATTTTCGTCGTTTGTGGATTACTCGGGATTAAATGCAGTATTCGCAATAAAAGGGGTATCCTATATTATAGTAGACTAATAAATGATCTGTACAAAAGTAATTGCTTCTAAATCGTAAAAATACTTGCACAAATAGCTATATTAAATAGGAATTGTCTTTATATGATTTCCAATTGAAATATTGGATCCATTGGAATAATTTGAATGGAATTTCCCGGAGAATCAACTCCGGAAGGTAGATATAAAAATAGGATAAGATTAAGATAAAGTTGGAAAATGAACAAGGAAATTCAAAAAAAAATGATTTATTCGTTCCCTCGTCTTTTTATTTATGACACGCGAATCAAATCTGGATATTTCCATTTTTCGAACACAACACAACCTAATTTTAGTTTCGATTGGGAATTTTGATTTCGATTGAAAATTAAAGCTAACCCTATTTTTTTCTAGTTCTAAGACTTTATTGTTGAGCAGTCGACTCAGTTCTTTCAACTGTTCTCGTTATTAAGAAAAGGTAACAAAGATAAAATACGAGCTTGTTTTATAGCAGTAGTAATTAATCGTTGTTGTTTCAAGTCAATTTATTTACGCGTCTTGACAATATTTTTCCTTGTTCACTAATAAATCGACTAATTAAACTCATGTTTCGATAATCAATTCGATCCCCCGATTGGATCGGGGGCAAACGGCCTACGAGAAGATCGCTTCGATTTAAGAAAGGGTCGCTTGGATTTATCCATGGTTTTGTTTATTCCTTTTTCCCGAAATCCTATTTTCGGTCGGATTCAAAATAAATTAGAATTAAAAAATAGGATTTGGTTTGTTTTATATTATGGTTTTATTTAGATTAGAATCTATATTTAGATATTAGAATATATATAATATGTCATTTTGGACTGTTCCGTTTATTTTTTTATTTCCCCATGAGTCGTATGTTTGGAACAACAGGGGTCAGAATTTTTCTCAATTCCAATCGACTATGGTGTATTGTGTCGATTCTTTTGTGTAATATATCTGGAAATACCCTTGAGTTTTTATTAACACTGTTTCGAACACAACTGATACATTCCAAAATAATCGTTACTTCGTACATCTTTACTCTTGGCCATGAAACTCCTTTGGATTTTGATTCATTCAACTAAAGTCTTTCTATAATTGTTATCTAAAGAAAAAAAATAAAGAACGAAACGAAATATTGAAAGATTTCGTTGCAATCAATAGATAGTAATTAATAAGTAATACAATTAACTATATTTCTAATTTAATTGTATTAGATTTGTTAAGGATCTTGTATTGATACTCGTGCCCTTAGACTGACATTTCCTTTTCTTTTTTCACTCAATAAATTTGATTCAAACCTTACTATTTGAATTTCGATTGAATCGACTTTTATTATTTCTCTTTCATCCCTTTCTTGAAATTCAAAAAAGGGAAAAAAGAGAAAAAGGGGGTGAGATTGAATTTCGGATATGAAATTGTATATCTAATTATCTAATCTTATTAAAACCGTTCCCAAGTCAATAACTAGAATGAAAAAAAGGAAATGTCAGCGCATCTGGGAATAACCGATTGATCTCTATCAATAGACCTGCTAAAGAGCCCGAACCATATGAGTACTTAGTTACTGGTGCCACAGATAAATATGTTTTTTAGATCTCGCATGGAAAATCCTCCTTCTTTATTGTATTGTAATACATACGGCTAAATACATATATGATCAGATACATAGATAGTTGCAGGTAAGGATTAAGGACCACTTGTATTTGTACATAGAATCCCTAATTCAAATTGAAAATGGATTGGATAACAATTCTAGAAAAAAATTTGTCCTTTCGTAAAAAAAAACAACTTTCTTGAGCATTTCAAAAAAATGCATTTTCTTTTTTTTTATTCTATCCGTTATATGTATGATATGAGACCAAACAGAATAAAGGGTAAGATAAATCAATATATCAATGAAAAAAAAATCGAATGATATGGAAAAAGAAGGCAGGAATTCTCTACAATGACACTGTAGACCAATTGAAAGGGATGTAGCGCAGCTTGGGGTAGCGCGTTTGTTTTGGGTACAAAATGTCACAGGTTCAAATCCTTGTCATCCCTACCTATGACTTCGCTCTGAACAGTACACGGGATCCATTGAGACTCATTAAGATTAAAGTGGACATACATAATCTTTCATTTTTTCATACTATAAATGAAAGATTATGTATGTAAGATGTATTTAGGGTAAAAAAGCGAAATCGTATTAAGAAAGCGCTTCTTAGTTCAGTTCGTAGAACGTGGGTCTCCAAAACCCAATGTCGTAGGTTCAAGTCCTACAGAGCGTGATTCCGTTTTTGTTAGGTTAATATTAATACGCTGAAAAAGCTTCCCTAACATAAACACTATTTCAATTTGATCCTGTAGATTAAAATTAAAGAAAATGGGTGGGTTCAGAGAGACAAGAGATAGTAATTAATCAAAAGTCCAACTGATCACCACGTTTGTATTGTAAAAATGCCAGTTACGAATAATCCAGCTAAAGTAATAGGAATTAAACCCAGACAATTCCAAAAAGAGAAACTTCAATCATTTTTTTAATTTAAAAGGTAAAAGAGAGGTAATATCTATCTATAAATATTAATCGGAATTACCCGTGAATCTCAATGACTACTAATCGGCAATTGATATGTTAAGAAACTATATAATACATAGAATCCTCCAGAAAGAGTTCCTTTTTTAATTTTTCAGTCAATTAATTTCAAATAAGTCGTATCTTTGCTCAGCCCAATAAAAAGGCCTTGAAGTTTATAGTTAAAGCTGCTAGTAAAAAACCGAAATAACCTGTTATTAGTAAGCATTAGCTAAATTAAATCAAATATATTTTTTTATACATATGGATAGAAAGCATTTACCTAAATTTACCTTTTTTGATTGAAAAGTTTTTTGAATCATCAATCATTAACACTAACAAGGATTAGGGTGCCAGACATAGAATAATAAATTTACTCATCCCGCGATTTCAATTCAAAGAGATTCATTGGTTAATTCATGAGTAAACAAATTCAAAGGGGGTTTTATTATTAAGATAACACTCTTTTTTTTACTCATTCAATTCAATAATGTGCCCACCCAGATTAATAATATCTTGAATCAGAAAAAGTATTGCACAATCAATCGGATTAGTTGAAAAGATAAAACTCTTTTTGGATTTCCACTAGATTCTAAGACTAGTAATTTCCAGTTTTTTTTCTTCTTTTCTAGGTTAGATATTATTTTATATTATTTTCTCTATTATATATTAACTAGTAAAGTTCTAGACGTGTAGTTAGGTCAAGAAGAATCGTTTAGATCTAAAGATTCTAAATACAAAAACGTGCGACTGAAAAATATTGATTATTACCATTTTTTTTAATTAATTTACTATCTCTATCTCCTAGTGGGACTTTTACTAGACAACTCATTAAAAAAAAAAATTTTAAAAAGATCTTCTACAATTTCATAAATTATTCGAAAATTCACTTCGTCGAATTTACGTATCTTTGGTTTAATTTGTAATGGGAAAGAACTTATCTACTAGAGCAAGGAGTTTTCTGTTGAATAGTGTCTGGGTCGGCATCAAAAAAAGTAAGAAAAACGGATATAGGACTTATTTTGATACTGATTAAAAACGCATTGCTGTGTCAGAAGAAGGATAGCTATACTGATTCGGTATACCTAAAAGCACCTTCGGTACAATATTGACGATCTCACAAGGATTCAGTTTTCAGTGAATTCCGTTTACTGATCTCATCTTACGGAATCGATCCTTTTTGACTGTACAAGAATATGTGGAGCTCGTCATGTCGGAAGCAAGAGAACGTTCTTTTGCTGATATTATTACCAGTATTCGATACGGTCATTCATTAGCATTACTATACCCTCCCTATTCATTGCGGTTGGTTATTCGTTAGTACGGGTTTAGCTTATGATGTATTTGAAGTCTCGACCAAACGAGTATTTTACAGAGAGTCGACAAGGAATTCCTTTAATAACTGGCCTTGATTCTTTGGAACAACTTGATGAATTTAGTAGATCCTTTTAGGAGGCCCCAATGACCATAGATCGAATACCTATCCAATTTTTACAGTGCGATGGTTGGCTATTCACGACTAGCGTACCTACCTTTCTTTTTGGGTTCCATATCAGCAATGCAGTTCATCCAACGATAAATCTAATCCAAATTATAGAGCTACGACACAATCAAATCCAAACGAGCAAAATGTTGAATTGATCGTACCAGTCTTTACTGGGGGTTATTACTCATTTTTGTACTTGCTGTTTTATTTTCAAATTATCTTCAATTAAATTAAGAGTTCAATTAGAGAACGAGATATACTAACTAATAGTCGGACTTCTCTTATACATACCATTCGGAAACGATCTCATTTCAAAATTATCCATGACTGTTTATGTCTCGACGATGACCACTTGATAAAATGGGGAGGACTGGGTAAATGGCCGATTACTACTGGAAGGATTCCTCTTTGGATAATAGGTACGGTAATGGTATTCCGGTGATCGGTTTAATGGTATTTTCTTTATGGTTCCTATTCAGGATTGGTTCATCCTTGTAGTAATCGGATGAACTGATTTGTAGATATGAAAGCATGTAATAACTTAAGGGCATTTCCCTTAAGTTATTACATGCTTCATAATATTTTATTGATTGATATAAATAAATAACAAAACTTTGAGTTTCATAAAATTTTTTATACTTTTTTTTTATAACTTTTATTGATTGCTTCCTAACAAGAATTTTGTCCTTTTTCCACGAACTTGATGTTGATAAATTCACGGACTTAGAAATTCATTTCGGACAATTGAACTTTCTCAAACTGTTTCTTTTTAAGAACTAAAAAGATTTGTGCCAAATAACAGATGCCAAGAAGAACAAAAGGCCTTGAACACGTAATGGATCTTGAAGTACTATTTCTGCATCTCCCTGACCAAATCCACCCACATTCGGATTACTTGTTAATGGTTGATCAAGTTTGAGAGATTCACTCTCTGAAACAAGAAGTTCTGGTCCTGGAGGAATAATATCAACCACTTGACGCCCGTCTGATGGATCCCTATAGTTATTTCATATCCCCCTTTTCCTTTCGGACAATTTTAGTTACTATACCTGCTGCTGTAGCTATAAACCGTATTATTACTCTTGCTCCCGTCCGGATAAATCTGCCCTCGACCTCTGTTTCCGCCTACATATATGGGATATTTTAAAAAGTGAGCATCTTTATTAGTTGCAGGGTCGGGAGAAAGAATAGAAAGGTAATTTCACTATATTTCTGACCCGGAACAGGACCTATCACAAGAATATTTTTTTTAGTAGGTCGATAACTCTGAAAAGACAGATTCCTATCTTTTCTTTCAGCTCAGGCGAAATACGATCAGGGGGGCTAATTCAAACCCTTCAGGTAAAATAAGAACAGCCCCAACATTTAAACCACCCTTTTTCCATTAGCAAGAACTTGTTTCACTTGGATATCATAAGGAATTCGAACAACTGCCTCAAATACAGTATCAGGAAGTACCGCTTGTGAACCTCAATATCCACGGCTTGTTAGCTAAATGGCAATTGGCACATACAATACGCCCAGTTGCTTCTCGTGGATTTTCATAACCCTGTTGTGCAAAAATGGATATGCATTTGAAATGGCTGTCCGAGTTATTATGTATATTACGAGGATACGGAAATAGATCGAGTAATCTGTTCCTTTATCCAAGAAAGGGTAGTTCTAGTTTGCATGGTCCAATCATTGATCCCTAAAATTTCTACAATAAATTGGGTAGGTCGCTAGTATAGTTCCCTATCCACGATTATGCTCTTTACTACACTTATTTAACTGCAATATAGGAAAATCCCCCTAGATTGATAGAACTAGTAAGTATGCGCTTTTCCTATGTTAGACAGTACATTAGAATTGGATTAAGATTACAGTGGACCATTTTTCAGTCATTCATTGAATGATAAATCACTACAAGTGAAGGAGATATACGATTTAAATACCGGAAAATCCAATATTTGAAAATTGTATCTATAATGACTGGGAAAGTGGAAACAAGACCAGATATAATTTGATCATTATAAGCAAACCCAAAATCTTTGTACACAAAGCTAAGCAGAAGTTCCCAACCATGGGGTGAATGGAATCCGATACATAAATCGGTTAATAAAAGAATAGAAAAAGCTTTGATTGTATCACTTAAGTTATATAAGAATTCCTGAACCCACGAGTTAAAAAGAATAAGTTCCTTATTACCCAGAAGAGAATAACCACTTAGAATAACAAAATAGGTTAGATTTGTCGAGAAGTGTAAAATCGTATGAATACGATTTTCATTATGCATCTTGATCAACTGGATTGTTTCTTTTTGTATCCCTATACTCCATTTTGAGGATGTGTCTCCGAAAAGTCCTTTATCATTTCTTCCAACAAGAAAAGGTCCTTTAATTCTATGAATTTTTCTAGAATACTCTTTTCTTGAATATGATTCAAAAAAAGTTCATATTTCCTAGTATTCCACCAATTTGTAATCCAAGATTCCATACTTTTTTGAAATAAAAGAGAGATCAACCAGGGCAAAAATACTATAGATGCAAGATATATAAGGGGAGTAAATTCTTTTTTTTTGACATTTTTTTCATCTTTGAATTATCCACCCTATTCATCGATTCTATCTGATCCACTCTTTCGATCAAGCGTGAGTTCTATTACAAGATATGAATCCCCCCTTTTTTGTGATTCAGTGTTTAGCCCCTGACCCTACAAAGAGTACAGAAATAGAATAAGACCGTTTCGAATTTGAATAAAGAAATACTCCATTTTTTTAGATATCTTAATTTTTAATTATTAAATTTGAAATAGTTTCCTCCTTACGATGGATACCCGAACGAGCGAATTCAAATTAGCCAATCCTATTTCAAAAAATTTCAATTGGTACGCGCAAAAAATAGGCCAATTCAGCAGCTTTTTGTTCAATTTCACGTGGAGTCAAATTCTCATCAGTACGAGTCAAGGGAATGTCTCCCTGGCCACGTATTTCCATATAAAGAACACGGCGGGCAGAAATACCCTCTTTAACTTCTATTCTTATAGACTGAATATCTTTCAGAAGGAATCGGAGGAAAATGCGACGATTCTTTCCAGGAAATCCCCAACGAAAAATACACACTATTCCCCCTTTTCGATCGAATCGATCATAACCACTACCCACATTCCACGCAATTGTGCACCATAAATAGGAACTAATAAAGAGACCCGCGATACCATAGAAAGACATCACGATCCCTTGTGGAAAAAACGAGATTTGATGATATGGAAATAAAGATATCAAATTCCTACCAAGATAACTGGAAGTTCCAACCAATAAAAATCCTACGGAACCTAAAAAAAGGATACAGGCCCAACCTAAATTACTTATTTTTCGAGATCCTGTTATAAGTTCTATCCATATATGTTCTGATCGCCAACTCATACTAGATCCGGTTGTATTTTATTGGAAGTGAAAGAATAAACAAAATAAATTTGACTTTACTCTTTTTGTTTCCGAAAGAACTCTCATCAACTAGCCTTATTCTAATGTGAATCTTTAGGAGTCTTCGGAAGAAGGCACACCTTACCTTAAATATCAAATATCATAGTATAGTAGACTAAAGAGATATCCGTGTTATGTTCTAAATCTAAGTCTTGAAAAAAAAAATAAATGAGATTTCATCCCATCGGATCTAAAAAATCTTGTTTTTTTGAATATGAAGAAATAAAGAAGCCATTGCCATTGCCGGAAAAACTAGGCCCACTAAGGGCACAAAAATAGAGGTAAGTTGAGAGTTGTCATAGAATGGATACCTCGATTTAATATTTGTACCTGTTATATATTGTTATAATTGTTATATAAGGTATTTTTTAATAATTCTATTTATAATAAATTAGACTCTAATATAAGTGAATATATATAATATCTAATATAAGTGAATATATATAATAATTGAGTATAGACTCAGTGCAAAGAGGATAGAACTAATTAAATGGACTTCGTTTTTTTAGCTTTCTACATAAACTATATGAATAATCCAACAGGGGTTATTTAGTAAGAATGACAATTATCAGTAAATTTTAGAAGGATGCAAGACTTCTATATAGAGAAAATATAGAGAAAATTTTTGCCTTTCGCGAATTTCGGGTAAGGCAAAAGTAACACTTTTGTCTTGTTTGTTGATAAAGGTTGGCTTTCTGATTACTAATCATTAATACGATTAAAAACGGATATCACAAAAAATGACGAAACTTTTGATTCTCTCTTGATTCGCTCTACAATTTTATCTTATGTCATCAAAGAAAACTTCACTTTTCATATTTTCATCTTAATTTTAATTCCAATAAACTAATTGAGCCTAACATTCTACTTGTTTCTTTTTTTTCAAGGGAACGAAAGCGTGAAATTGAAATAACTCACTCAGAACATCTTTTAAAGGATTACGTGGTACGATTGGGTCGAATAAACCCTTTTGGAATAAATATTCAGCCGCTTGTGAACCTTCCGGTACTGTCTTATTCAATGTTTGTTCAATTACTCGTTTACCCGCAAATGCAATGTAGGCATTGGGTTCAGCAATAATGATATCCCCCAACATACCAAAGCTTGCTGTCACCCCACCCGTAGTTGGAGATGTAAGGATTGATACATAGAATAACTTCTTATTTAATTGATAATCATATAAAGCAGAAGATATTTTAGCCATTTGCATCAAGCTCAAACTTCCTTCTTGCATCCGTGCTCCTCCGGAAGCACACACTAGAATAAGAGGGAGAGAGCTCTTGGTAGCATACTCGACCAAACGGGTGATTTTCTCACCTACTGCGGATCCCATACTACCCCCCATAAACTGAAAATCCATAATCCCGATTGCTATTGGAATACCATTTAGTTGACCTGTGCCTGTTTGAACAGCTTCAGTTAATCCTGTCTTTGTTTGATAAGATTCAATACGATCTTTATAGGGTTCCTCCTCTGAATGAAATTCAATGGGATCCAGAGAGACCATGTCTTCATCCATCGGATCCCAAGTCCCTCTATCAATCAAAAGTTCGATTCGATCGTAACTACTCATTTTCAAATGATATCCGCATTGTTCACAAATATTCATTTTTGACTTAAAAAATTTCTTATAATTTAATCCATAACAGTTTTCGCATTGAACCCACAAATGCCTGTATTTTTGAGTTACATCGAGATCATTCGAACTTTTAGTTAAATCACTATCATTGGTGCTAGTTCCTATGCTGGCATTCTCGCTTTCACTACAATTTCTACTGTCACCACAAATGTAACGATAAATGTAACTATCAATACGGATTTGAGAATTAAGATAATTGTCAATACAACTATTAAT
>QZGG01003434.1:0-7500 GCA_006409495.1 Sedum album | reverse complement strand
GAAGCTCAACAAACTCTTGAAAAAGCGGAAACGAATTTGAAGAAAGCGGAAGGTAAGAGACAAACAATTGAGGCAAATCTAGCTCTCAGACGAGCTAGGACACGAGTAGAGGCTATCAATACAATTTCATAACTCATTTGTGTACCCGACTAAGCAAAATCTCTTTTGCTTCTAACTTCTTTTAAACTACTGATTGAATAAAATCAAATAGAATCAAAATTTTGATGCAAATGTCAATTCATTTAATTTAATATAATAGATGAATATAAAAACTTATTAGATAGCAGAGTCAACGGTATCTAATAAGTTCTACCTACTATTGGATTTGAACCAATGACTCCTGCCGTATGAAAGCAATACTCTAACCACTGAGTTAAGTAGGTCATTTATCATGACAAAGATAAACAAACGGGGCCCATCCCGCGATGATTTATAAATGGAATTTTATTTCTAAGCAATATAAATCAAAAAGAGCAAAGAGCTATGATGTTGGATCATAGAATATTCATCTTGACAAGAAATTATCTAAATAATAAAATATGGATTACAAGCACAAGGGCTATAGCTCAGTTGGTAGAGCAACTCGTTTACACGTGCGCCAATGTTTTTCAGAGAAGTCCATCATGTAATCAAAAGATTTGATCTTCTTGAGAAATCAATGTCTTACTCCATGACTTTGAGGGAACAATAGCCTGACAAAGGGTTCGGTGCCTATTTCGTTATGCGCCAAATAAAGCCGGTCTTTGATTTGAGATATTGATAGGGTGAATATTAAGTTTATTCAATGCTAGGCAGAATGAGCACAAGGACTTCAAAAAAAATCTCTTTTCATCCTATGAGCTTTAAGGTGTATAAAGTTGCCTATTTAATGCTTTAAGCAGAGCCCCGATAGAGACTCTATTTAACTTAGGTTGATCAAGGCCATAGCAGACCTACGTCAAGATAACCCTTCTTTGAAACACTTTGGCATTGCTCTTAGATCAGTAATGAATCAAAGGGCATGGAGCCATCTCCTTAATCTTTCTTTCAAAAAACAAATATGGCAGACTAGCTGATATTTCTATTAGTTAATGAAAGAGCCCAATGCAAAAAACTGCATGTTGGGTTTTTGAAACAGTTCGACTCATTTTGATAATAATAAGTTTGATCTGTTTTACCGAGAAGGTCTACGGTTCGAGTCCGTATAGCCCTAAATGAAATAACCTAAATGAAATAAAATGAGACAAAAATTTTAGAGTTGTAAGTTGTGTATTCTTTTATTGTTTGGAACTGTGGAGTGACTTGATTTATCGGAAAAATAGCTATTTCGCTCGCTCACGGATATTTTTTACAGCAGAAGACTGAAGACAAAAAATGCATGTCAATCGATCCAATCAGTAGCCCTTATAATTTCGGATAAACAAACCCATTTTTCTTCATTAATCATTAATCTTTGTATTTGTAGATTACTTACCTATGAATTTTCCTGTGCACAATCGCAGAATTGGTGATACTTTATTTGTTTTGTTTATCTACCCAATTCTGCTGAATTTTGGGAGCCAAAATACTAATATAAGCCCGCTTAAAATAAAAAAAGATATTTTATAAGTTTTCGTATAAAGATTGTCAAATAAGCTTTTTGGTTGGTATACCGTACCTAGTAAAACAAAAAACAAGTAGGTTTCTCTTTTTGTATCTAATCAAAAAAGGTGTACTAGTCTATTTATTTCTATATAGAATAAATATCCCAACACCAATACAGTAGAAACACTTAGATACAAAATCCTAGGAGTTTTACTACACATGATTAGTTACTTCTATGTAAGTATAACAGAAAGAAGATTCGAGGCAATCAATCTTGAAATGAGCTATGTACGATAGCAAA
Source organism: Sedum album (assembly GCA_006409495.1). Classification (NCBI taxonomy): domain Eukaryota; kingdom Viridiplantae; phylum Streptophyta; class Magnoliopsida; order Saxifragales; family Crassulaceae; genus Sedum; species Sedum album. Next base: position 5,636 of record QZGG01003434.1, on the reverse strand, counting down.
CAAAGAAAACTAGACGGTTCGATTAAGATTAAACCGAATTGTTGTTTTGACTAAACAGCGAGGGATGACTTGAAAATTCTAATTTCAATCAAGTAATCCGATATATTTTCCACATTCATAGGAGTCCATCCATGTTTCTGCTTTATGAATATGATATTTTCTGGGCATTTCTAATAATATCAAGCGTTATTCCGATCGTGGCATTTCTAATTTCCGGAGTTTTAGCTACGATTAGTAAAGGCCCGGAAAAGCTTTCTATTTATGAATCGGGTATAGAACCAATGGGCGATGCTTGGTTACAATTTCGAATCCGTTATTATATGTTTGCTCTAGTTTTTGTTGTTTTTGATGTTGAAACCGTTTTTCTTTATCCATGGGCAATGAGTTTTGATGTAGTGGGTGTATCTGTATTTATAGAAGCTTTAATTTTCGTGCTTATCCTAATTGTTGGTTCAGTTTATGCATGGCGAAAAGGAGCATTGGAATGGTCTTAGCTCCAGAATTTTCAGACAATAAACAGAATAAAGTAAAAAAAAAGCTTGAGACAGTTATGAATTCCATTGAGTTTCCTTTACTTAATCGAACAACCCAAAATTCAGTTATTTCAACTACATCAAATGATCTTTCCAATTGGTCAAGACTCTCCAGTTTATGGCCACTTCTCTACGGTACCAGTTGTTGCTTCATTGAATTTGCTTCATTAATAGGTTCACGATTCGACTTCGATCGTTTTGGGCTGGTACCAAGGTCGAGTCCTAGGCAAGCAGACCTAATTTTAACAGCGGGTACAGTTACGATGAAAATGGCTCCCTCTTTAGTGAGATTATATGAGCAAATGCCCGAACCAAAATATGTTATTGCTATGGGGGCCTGTACAATTACAGGGGGAATGTTCAGTACCGATTCTTATAGTACGGTTCGGGGAGTTGATAAACTAATTCCCGTGGATGTCTATTTGCCGGGTTGTCCACCTAAACCGGAGGCCATTATAGATGCTTTAACAAAACTTCGTAAGAAAATTTCTCGAGAAATCTATGAAGATAGAATTAGGTCTCAACAAGGGAATCGGTGTTTTACTACCACTCACAAGTTTGAGGTTGGACGCAGTACTCATACTGGAAATTATGATCAAGGATTACTCTATCAATCGCCATATACTTCAGAGATCCCTCTTGAAACATTTTTTAAATACAAAAGTTTAGTATCTTCACAGGAATTACTAAAGTAGGTAGCATTCTTTTGTACATAATAACAAACAGCAGGTCAATTTTCATCAATTTCATCGCAAGTAAATAGGAAATACTTATACAAAAAATGCGGGAGAGATAAAAAGATGCAGGGTCGTTTGTCCACTTGGCTAGTCAAGCACGGGTTAGTTCATAGATCTTTGGGTTTTGATTACCAAGGAATAGAGACTTTACAAATAAAGTCCGAGGATTGGCATTCTATTGCTGTTATTTTATATGTATATGGTTACAATTATCTACGTTCCCAATGTGCCTATGATGTAGCACCAGGCGGGGTGTTAGCTAGCGTATATCATCTTACGAGAATAGAGTATGGTGTAGATCAACCCGAAGAGGTATGCATAAAAGTATTTGTTCCGAGGAAAAGTCCTAGAATTCCCTCTGTTTTCTGGGTTTGGAAAAGTGCAGATTTTCAAGAGCGGGAATCTTATGATATGTTAGGAATATATTATGATAATCATCCCCGCTTGAAGCGTATCTTAATGCCCGAAAGTTGGATAGGATGGCCCTTACGTAAAGATTATATTGCTCCTAATTTTTATGAAATCCAAGATGCTCATTGAATGATAAGAAACTACTCCTCACTTTTACAACTCCAAATATTAAAGGAATATTTGTACGCTCTGTGGTAGATCAAACAGAGTAATTCAAGCCTCAGTCGTATTATTTTATTATGGATAGGTTAAAAAGTATTTTTAGTTCGGATAAGCCTAACCAATAGGCGGAACTAAAAGAGCTCTCGATCAGCAACATGAACTTTGTACCGCGCACATGACTTAGATCGATTCCTAATAGGCGAAAAAAACGACAAAGAAATTAAAAGGAGTAGGCTATAATTTATTCTATTTGTTTTGTATCTGAAATTCTTTTTTCTAGTCCGATCCTAGAAGTTCTATAGGGTAGACTATTGGATCTTTTAACCAAATAACCCTTGAAATACGTATGAAGTATTCCCCTTTTTTTGAACGAGAGCAGACAGGGTACGAAAAAAATATTCTTTTTTACTACTTTCAAACTACTTTCAATTTATTATTTTCTCATCTATAAATCTCATCTATAAAATAGAGATCGATGGGTATAGTTACAGACGTCTAGATGGGTACGTAAGTCTCCTACTAGAGAATATATGTCTATTGATCCCTATGATATATTTTTCATATATATATAAAGAAAAAACATATATTCTATTATTCTAGAAAAAAATCATGTGCCAGGAACCAGATTTGAACTGGTGACACGAGGATTTTCAGTCCTCTGCTCTACCAGCTGAGCTATCCCGACTATCCTTTCCGTATCAGTCTAATTTTACGATATGACTTGAGGCTATGTCAATAAAAAAATGAAAGGGTATTTATTAAAATCGTATACAGTCCCTAGACTTTCTAAGTTTGTGATAATAGAATCAAATTTATTTAGGATTTTTTTGTAAAAAAAAATGGGTTGAATGCGAAACATAACAAGCTTGAAACTACTATGAAAAGAAACGAGAATATGAGAAAAAGAATTAGGTAAAAAAAGGATACTTTATTAGATTAGGGGATTTGGGGATAGAGGGACTTGAACCCTCACGATTTCTAAAGTCGACGGATTTTCCTTTTACTATCAATTTCCTTGTTGTCAGTATTGACATGTATAATGGGACTCTATCTTTATTCTCGTCCGATTAATCTCAGTTCGTTAAAAGATCTATCAGACTGTGGAGTGACACTTTTTTTATCAATGAATAGTCGATTCTTTGTTCAATTCGGAATCGATTCCTAAGAATTCTTTCATTTTATAATAATTTTATAATAAATAAGAAAAGTACAATAAAAGTTTGAGTCGTTATGAATCACATTAATCATTTAATATACTATTTCGGTACGTATACATATATATATATATTAATATTTATCCTTCATCCTTTCTGGAGTTTCGATGAAAAGATTCCTTTGGCAATGCAATGTAGTAAACTCTATTTGTTAGAACAACTTCCGTTGAGTCTCTGCACCTATCCTTTTTTATTCTCGCTTTTTAAACCCCTGTATCTGGGTTTGGTTTCGGAAAAGAAGATTTGGCTCAGGATTGCCCATTTTTAATTCCAGGGTTTCTCTGAATTTGGAAGTTTTCACTTAGTAGGTTTCCATACCAAGGCTCAATACAATTAAGTCCGTAGCGTCTACCAATTTCGCCATATCCCCCCTCCTTTTCTCGATTAGTATCTTAGCTTAATGTCGTTTCATTCTTTCAATACAACCCTTGAATTCATTAGATGCTGATTCCTTTATTGAAAAAGGTTTCCTCCTCTTTTTTCCTATCTTCTTTCATCTCTATCTGCGGAACCCATTTTGTCGGGTCAGAAATGATTCTAGCATTTCTGTATCGGCAATTCAATAGAGATGGATATATCCCACATTTTGATTCTTCTTTTACTCGAATTTGACCCTACACTGTGGAATACTTGAACGGTCGATTTTTTTATTTATTTTTGCTATAATAAAATAATATGAATTATGAATAGCTAAGAATGAATCTGAATACTTACTAGGGAAAATAAGATCCAAGTAGTTTAGAAAATTATTCTGAATGTAAAATTTTCTTATGCGTATGTGAGCCCGCTTAGCTCAGAGGTTAGAGCATCGCATTTGTAATGCGATGGTCATCGGTTCGATTCCGATAGCCGGCTTTTACAGATTTGTTTGATTTTTTACATGATTGATAATGTCTCTTTGAAATTAAAACCTTTTGAAAAGACCCATTTTTCAAGAGCCCTCAATCTATTATGTCGTAGAAACTTTCAACTAGGAATAAAAAAGGAGGAGTTAGATTTGGTCTATACAGACCAAATCAAGAAAGGAAAGGATCTTTTTTTATTTATATATTTCATATATACAATAACAAAGTCTGATACACTTTATCTCATTATTCTTTTTCGTACAATATTTCCCTTTAGTTATTATTTAATTTAGTTTAGTTTTAATTTAGACTTATTCTGTAAAATGGAATTTCAAATAAGGAGTCTTTATGTCGCGTTACCGAGGGCCTCGTTTCAAAAAAATACGCCGGCTGGGGGCTTTACCAGGACTAACTAGTAAAAGACCTAGAGTTGGAAGTGAAATTAGAAACCAATCACGTTCCGGTAAAAGATCCCAATATCGTATTCGTCTAGAAGAAAAACAAAAATTGCGTTTTCATTATGGTCTTACAGAACGGCAATTGCTTAAATATGTCCGGATTGCCGGAAAAGCGAAAGGTTCAACAGGTCAGGTTTTACTACAATTACTTGAAATGCGTTTGGATAATATCCTTTTTCGATTGAGCATGGCTTCTACTATTCCTGGAGCCCGCCAATTAGTTAATCATCGGCATATTTTAGTTAATGGTCGGATAGTAGATATACCGAGTTATCGTTGCAAACCCAGTGATATTATTACAGCGAAGGATGATAAGAAATCCAGAGCTCTGATTCAAAATTATATTGATTCAACTCCTCATGAGGAATTGCCAAAACATTTAACTCTTCACGCATTCCAATATAAAGGACTAGTCAACCAAATAATAGATAGTAAGGGGGTCGGTTTGAAAATAAATGAATTGCTAGTGGTAGAATATTATTCTCGTCAAACTTAAACCTCACTCAAATACCAAGTAACAAAGGTTCGAGCAATCTTACTTCACTTTCGACGAAGGAATAGATCGGCAACCAGAATTATATTCCTTATCTTTCCAATATTTTTGTATCAAAGGAATTAGAGATAGAGAACCCATAACGGCTAACTATTAACTTTACCCAAACTATTAGAATAATATTCTCCCTTATTCGAAAAATTTTGGTTATAGTAGTGAATTGGGTAAAGCCCGGAAAGAGAGGGATTCGAACCCTCGGTAAACAAAAGCCTACATAGCAGTTCCAATGCTACGCCTTGAACCACTCGGCCATCTCTCCTACATAATGATTATGGCTCAAAAACCGGGTGATTAGCGAGTTATTCAGAATTCGATTATTTGATAGGTCCGAACAATCAACCCTAACCTAACTATAAAAATAGAAAAGAGAGGTCTTTGCTTCACAGCTCCGGTAATAAAGATAATTTCATTTTATTAGTCTGGTTTTATGTTATTTCGTACTGGCCAATTCCTTTGTTTGTGGGAGCGTTTTCCTACGAGAGGTAATGAAGAATTATGTATTTTATCTATGCCTAGATCACAGATAAATGGAAATTTTATTGATAAAACCTTTTCAATTATAGCCAATATCTTATTACGAATAATTCCGACAACTTCAGGAGAAAAAGAGGCATTTACTTACTACAGAGATGGTGCGATTTGATTCTTTTTTTATCATCCAAAGACACATACATGATTTGGGCTAGAAAGAAAAAAGATTACTGAAAGAAATCTACACTTGTT
>QZGG01003433.1:0-23654 GCA_006409495.1 Sedum album | reverse complement strand
TCGAACTTTCAAGTGAATGTTAATTGTTGAGTTATGCTGTATACAATATTAGAAGTGATAATGAAGTGATTAGTCATACAATCGACTCATTAATCATATTCGTAAAAGCTTTTAAATAAGCGAACTTTAGAGTACACTAGCACTTTGCTTCAAACTGAAGCAAACTTGAGTCGAAGTTTCAAGTGAATGTTTAATCGTTATGTAATGCTAATTGACGAGCACGTCGTTGAGTGCTGCAAATTTGTCCCGACTCTCCTCCACTAGTATAGTATTGGCAAGCTGGGGTCGAATCCACAGGGAACGGTGGAAAGTCTCTTTCGGTCTACAAACTAAGAATTGGGGTTGTGAGCAAAAAGTACGAAAAAAGACAGAAACTGGAGTGCAAGTACCACTGGCGCACAAACAGACAGTAAGTGAAGAAGATGTAATTAACTATGCAAGAGATGATCTCGGTTCAGATTTATCACTATGAATTTCTATGTTTATCCTCGGTCACTAATGATACATGATATGCTGTTCACGTAAGTTAAGGTCCTTTCACAGCTTAATACCTACACATAAAATTCCGGTCAAGGTCCGTATGATATTATTATTCAATCTAGTCTAGTCAATAACGAATCCGGTCAAGGTAGTTAATGCCTATTCTAGTGTTACTCCTATCATTCACAGTCACGTACTTCTGATAGTTTAACTATAGTAAAAGATTCTACAACTAAGCCTGCGGTGCAAGGCTTCGCTTAATTGTCTAACCTAATTATCATGCAATTGAGTTGGAATAATAATACTAAACTTAATCATGCAAATTAAGAACAAAACCTCAAAACATATTATTCATAGATCCAAATCCAAACGAGTTCAGTGAGTTTACCTACTCATACTGAATGAATACATCTCAAATATAATTAAATAACAACTAAATAACAAGACAAATCTGTAGTGTAGCGTCGGCAGTCTCGCGTGACAGTTTGCGCGGCACGGCCGGATCGGATTTCTGCTCTGAGTCGTCTGGTCTCTTCTACGCGTCTCTCGAGATTTCATAAAGCCTTGTATTTATAGTCCTTGCCTTCTAGGGTTTCCACGAATATTTAGGCCAGGATATCTGTAGGAAATCATCTGTATCTCTAAAAATCAGCTTAGGAAATATATTAAATCTCCAAAAACTGAATTTAGAAATATTCTCGCGCGTGATGACGTCATCGTTCCGAATATCTCTCTATCTGCTGACGTCACCGTTTTGCTGTCTTCTGCGCGACCTTCACTCGCGCGCCATGTTGCTCGCGCGCCAGTGGCCTTCTTGTCTGTTGTCGTTGCTTGTTATCTTTTTCTCGAGATTCAGCCTCCTTGTTGCGTTTTTGTTCTAACTCTTCTTTAAGACCTGAAATACAAAACTACACCAAAAGCGTAATCTTATACCATAATATGTTAGAATAAAAGCAGTGTAAAGGACATAAAATAGCGTACAACTGCACTCTATCAAATCCCCCACACTTACTCTTGTTCGTCCCTGAACAAGTCGGCTTCCTTACCTCTTGTGTACTGCACGCGTGAATGTTGGACTTACTGCGCCACACATGTGCGCCACTCTCACAACCTGCGCAATTGCGACTCTACAACACTAAACCGATTAAAGTAACTGATTCTAACCTTGTGTTACCTCTCTTGTGGAATGCAAATCAATTTGGATGATTGGGAGATAGTCCTGCTTAAGCACCGGTCACCGAATTCTTCTTGATTCGCGATTGCATGGTTAATCGTATTCGCTTTCTTTGGTACTTGATTGATTCGCGTCTTAGGGTTTTCTGAGCTCTACGTCTTTGACGCTTTACTGTTTGTTTCTCGGGCATATTGATAATCTCTGTTGCACAATTTCTTCTTTCATCGTTTCGGCCTTGTAAGCTTTCACTTTGAATTGAATACTCTGCTTTCTGGTCCGGATCCTTATTTTCCCTAGAACGGCTTCCAGTCACGGCCTTCGGATAAACAGCTATGGAACCACCCCGCTCTCGCTTCTGATTAGTCGCGTGCAAGTCAGGTCACGCGTTTGCAACCGCGCGCCCCTTCCTGAGCGACTAACTTCAGCGAAGACGGTCTGTTTTCCCGTCTCGTCACGCTGGTAGGGTTTCGCCTTCGGCATCTGCGTGACTGAGCTTGCTCTTATTCCCTTGACCGCGAAGTACCAACCTCCACTAATACTCATAACCATGCAACCGATCCTCAAGCTTTATTCGATCGACTGCTTCTCTAGGACGTTTCTATCAACTCCACATCCCTCGTTATTCCACTCAAGAGATACACAAAATTCGAAAAAATTACCAAAAATCAGAATATGTCATATGAGCACAAATTACCTCAGGTGCGCGAGTACGCACACAGGTCGCGCATGCCAATGTTTCTTGCGCGCAAAATACCTTTTGAGATGTGTTCAACTTCCGGTTTGGTTTGTTTTAAACTAAAAAAAGTGAAAAATTTATCCTGAAAATAAAATAAAATTCCTACTCCTAAGATAGATATAATACTGCCCCCCCACACTTAAACAAAAACGTGTCCTCACGTTATGCATAAGTAATAAAGAAAGCAATAGTAATGCATGCACATATAATCATTTCGCACTAATCACAGTTTGTAATATTGCCACCCACCGAGTCAACAAAAACACCGATTAAAATTCAAGCACCGAATAAAAACATGTGTTTTAAAACAGCAATACAAATCATCCGCCGAAAAGTTCATTACACCGATCATAAAATATTTAAAACAAAGTAGAAAACGACCGGGAGAGTTCTTCGATTGGGTCTTCGCCCTGTAGCGCGTACTCTTCCGGGATCGGGTCCCCTGCGTGCCAGCCTCTAGGGGGCGTCAAGTCCAAGTTGGCACCCTGTGGAGCCACATACTCCATAACGCGCTGAGCGTTGAACACCCAGCGCTGGTCAACTAATACCTGTGCGCCACTGCCTTGTGCGCTGGACTCTGGTTGTGCACGCTCTGACCGGCACCTGCTCCTTCTTGGCGCCACTGGTTCTTGCGCCATAACCTCTGGCGCAGCCCTTAGTCCACGCCGGTAGCTCCAGTAGGCGATTCCATCCGCGCGCACCTTGATTCCTTTGTAGAGACGCATCTTCTGGCGCGTCAGAAACTCAGCCCGTATGACCGTGTGCTCATCCAGCCAAGGCTCCATATGTAATGCACGCAGGAAGTGCGTGATCAGTCCTCCGCAGAGCAGCGGGCCCTTCATGCTCACCGCTTCCCAGTAGCTGGTGAGCAGGCGCGTGTAGCGCACCTTCTTCCCGTAATATAGACCCTTGAGGATCTCCATGTCTAGTAGCCCCGGGCGCTGTGATCCATTGTAGCGCCCGATGATCGAATGCGAAATCAGCCTCTGAAGGTAGAACATCTTTGGATCCAATAATTCTGTTCCGAGGCTTCGTCCTCCAGCGTACGGCTTGCTGCCGTCAGTCCAGTCAGCCCATGCCTCCTGATCTGTGTGTTCATCAACTTCTGCGCCTGGCATGCGCGCGAGTCCCATGACCGCGCCGAACTGGGATGGCGTGGCCTCATAGTACACGCCCCTGTGGCGGTACCTGATTCGATCGGCCAGACCTTCGTAAGACGCGAGGAACTTCAATGTATCCTCGACGTCCGTGTCGGAGTACAGTTCCATAAACGCTCCCCATCCGGTTGCGGTGAAGGCCGCATGTATGTCTTCATAGAGCCCCATCTCACGGAGAAATTCCTCATCAAGAAACACGGTTGGCAGGAACTCGCACTTGCTGTACATCTTATATTTGAGCTCAAAATCCAATTTCTCGGACTGATCTACGCAAATCGACATGATATCCGCAAAAACAACACACCCAAATGACTTAAACTGGCGCGCGTGTCCTGTCACGCGCGTGCAATATGCAGATCTGGATCTAGAACTTCTACTGTCAAATTGAACCACTAAAACTATTCCGAATCAACTGAAATTTTGACAGCAGAAATACCTGCGTTGAGCTCTACGTTCTGACCAAAATTCTCGAAATTCTGGGTTGCGTGACGGCGGCGACGCGGCGGCTGTGGCGGCGGTCGGCGGTGGTGGTTTGTGGCTTTGGGTTTTTGTGTATAGAGAGATAAGTGAAAATGAAAAGTGACATAAAATTTACCCCTCATCACATATTTTATAGTAAAATTTCACCACATGCATGCATGGCCCAAAACTAACTTGGACCCAAACTAAAACTAACCCTAAACTAAAACTAAGCAAACTAAACACATGAAAATAAAACTAAGTTGAGGTTGTCGGAGTACTGACGTGTAGTTTTAGTGGAAGTTTTTAATGTCCTAACACGGCAAACAAAATTTATATCTAGGAGACCTAGAGTCGAATCCCTAGAGATGAGTTAGAATTGATTAACTAGTTAATACTACTTAAGATTTGCCTAAAATAAAAGGTTTGGGGGGAATTTGTGAAAGGTTATGATATTTTGTAGGATTAAAATGCAAACTAAAGGTGATCAAGGATCTATGGACCCTAGGCTATAGCATATAAGGTGATGACAATCAATCATGCAACATTTAATGAATAGAAAATGATTAGACTAGTTTATTTATGAACATTAATCCTAAGGTCAACTTTCATTGCATGTTAGGACTAAGAGGTTCATTTAAATGGAGGCCTCAATCTTTCAATATTTTGGCTCTCCCTTAGGTAATGGACTCTTCCTCAATCTTTCAATATTTTGGAAGAGTTACCATAACCTAGATTAAGTAAACTAGTCATCCACATCAATCCTACACTTTCATGTCAAGATCAAGGTAGATTATTCATGCATGGCTAACTAATCAACTCTATATCAACTTTCATTGCTTATATCATTGATTAGGTTCAATTAATTACACTTAAGCATTTTAACAAACACTTAATGTGCAACATTTAATAGATGTAGCCAATACACAAAATTCATATCAAAATTCATTGCATAACAAATAAATCATCATCCAAATACATGCATCCAACCTAGGGATCCATAGGATCCCTAATCAATCACTACTCACTACTCATGCTAGCTAAGGAGGAAATAACAATTGAAGTGTATGAAACATGAAATTAAATTGCAAACTAGAGTAGAAATGTAGAGGTTGATGCTTGATCTTCACTCCTAAGCCTTCAATTGAACAAAGTCTTGATCTTCAAAAATCGATTTCTAGGGTTCGAAGTCAAGGCCAAAAGGCCGGAAGCTCCGAGTTTGAAATGTCCAAAAAGCTTATATACTCGGTGGTCCTCTGCCCAGCAAAAGTGACCTAGGCCGAGCAGAATAATTGGGGAATTCTGCTCGGCCGAGTAGAATTCTTCTGGTCCGAGCAAGCTTGAATTAGGTGCAGTTTGGTCCTCGGCAGACTAACATTGCTCGGCCTAGCTCCTCTTGGTCCACCCGAGCAGATTTCTACTCGGCCAGAGTAAAAATCACTGAGAATTATTTGTATCAACTCTTGATAACTCCTGGGCCGAGCAGAAGTGTCCTTGACCGAGCAGAACTCCTTGTGCAGCATCGTAGGAGGACTTGCTTACTTGCTCGGCCGAGCAGATTTGACACTGAACATTCTGCTCGGCCAAGGTGATCTCTTGTCACTTTGGTCCAACATCCTCGGCTGACTTGATCTACTCGGTTGGACATGAGGTTTGCTCGGGAGAGTAGAATCTCTTCTTGGGCACTTGACTTGAGTTTTCATCCACTTTGCTCTATTTTGTGCTTTTTACTCTCTTTGATAAACTTTGAATAAAATCTACATAAAACACAAAAGAGTATCAAATTCTTCACAAAGTAATCGAAAACAAGCAAGAATCAAGCATAAGAAGTGTACAAATACTTGCGAATTTGCACACTTATCAAACACCCCACACTTAATTCTTGTTCGTCCCGAACAAGTTAGTATGAATAGAGCAAATGATGCAATATAAGACTCATAAAGATTTCAAAGATCAATCCATGTATATGAGAGTGAAAATCAAGCACCAAGTGAAAGTTATAAACCTAAGAAATGAAATGCAAGCTATAAACTACTCCTAACTCACTTTCGTAGGAATCACGGATGCATTTAGCATATGCATCAAGCCTTTAAACCTCTAGGCTGCCCTAGGGGACGAGTTGTAGTCTCGTGAGAGTTTTCCAAGAGGGAGTACTCACAAATCCCGTTCACAATCATCCATTAAACAATGCATACCAATCAAGTGTTTGCTAAGCAAGAGTTTGTCATTTTAATGCTCAAAAAGATATGGAAGTGTGCAATTTACTCATGTCACATAATTGATCAAGAATCTTGTCATTCTTCACGTGCAAACATTCTAAGCCTTGACATCTTAACTAGCAATCACCAAATTCAACGTTTTACTACATTTCAATGCATAAATCATAAAGAGGAGTTTAGCACACATAATGGATCATCTAGTCAATCACTTATGCTTGCTAGGGCAAGTCCATTAGCTCATGACTTAAACTCATTCTCAAGTTTTAGGCTAAACACCATAATCCATAAGAGAAGAGGAGTTTAGACGATCAAAATGATGAATCATGCATAGAATTCTTACTTGCTTATGCATATAATGCAAAAGATCATCCTTTAATCTAATCAATCAAGCAAAGTGCACAAACTCAACTTGCAAGTGTGCTCTCAATATGCATAGAAGGCATAAGGTCAAGAATTAGTGGGAATTACATTCTAGCTTCTCTTTTTTTATTCAAAAATAATTATTTTTTGCTATTCAAGTACTTTCGAGGGGGAAATTACCTTCCTAACCCCGGCACTTGAATAATTTTTTGAGTTCATGCAAGCACTTTCGAGGGGGAACTTACCTTCCTAACCCCCGGCACTTGCATAACATTTTTCTTTTTTTTTTTTTGAGTAAGCTTTTGGTGTCAACCCCACACTTAAAACTTGGCAATATGTCTAATTAGCAATAATCAAGCATATAAGCAAGCAAAGTCAATACAATAAGCCATGAAATTAAACTAAAGTCACCTAAGAGCAAGCAAGAAACTATATGATACTTCATGCTTTTTTTTGTATATGCTACCTTATCCTCCTTATTCATTATGCAAAGAAAGAGCATGTTAATATCAAATGATTCAAGCTAGTATAGATGTCAATTCATGAGAATGATGCAATAGTTAGGAACTTCAATCATCCTAAATCATTATGATCAAGAAAACTTCACAAACCACAATCACAAGTCAATTCACAAGTGTATTCTTAAACTTAGCAAACTTATTTTCAAGTTTTCTTCAAAAATTTAGGATGAAAGTGATGTGTCAAGCAAGTGTCAATGCTCAAAAGTGGTCAACGATTGAATGATTGATGAAATGAAACATTAAAAGTATGAATGCATGCATACTACCCACCCCACACTTAAAAATTTGCTTAGTCCCTAAGCAATCAATAAAGCATAAGAGAAGGATCAAGAAACTTCTCTCGTGTGAAGGAAGACTAGTATGCATCCATGCTTGCTCCATGTGCTTTTCTTGTTTTTTTCTTTTCATGCATGCTTGGTTGTGGCACAACACTAAAACTCACAAAGATATCAAGAGAGTGAAATAAAGGTGAGTTTATTAGTCAATCATACAACAAGTTCAAGCCAAGCACACATATTGAGATATGAAGCTATTCAACTTGAAAACATCCAAGATGACATTAAGCACAAAGTTTGAATAACATCAAAGGGAACACACACAAAAGAGTAGCAAGTTCAACTCAAAAGATAATACATCACAAAATAATAGCAAGAGTTAAACAAGCAAGCAAGCAAGCATAAGCAAGGTGTGCATCTCCTCGGGAAGAGTAATTAATTATGGTCGGCCGAGCAGATTTTTGTGCTTGGAGGTTGCTCGGTCGAGTAAGCTTAAGCTGCCTTCTTTGATCCTCTTTTGCTTGACCGAGCAGAACTGTCCTAGGCCCGAGGAAAACTTTCTGACCAAATTGTATCATATTTACCAATCTGCTCGGGCAGGGCAAAGTTTTGCTCGGGAGAGTAGTTTCTGTCCTTAGCAAATTTTCCAAAGTTGGATATGAATATAAATTCTGCTCGGCCGGACTAAAAATTACTCGAGCAGGGGAAAACTCTCTGAGTGATTTTATATCAAATCTGGTAAGCTGCTCGGCCAGCTAGTTTCTACTCGGGAGAGCAGATTTTTGGACTTAGAAAATTTTTACTGCTCACGATATCTGCTCGGCCGACTGATTCATTCTGCTCGGCCAGGACAAATTTACCTGCTCTTCCTTGGCTTGAAATTCTTGGTTTGCTCGGCTAAGGGTAACTTATTCGGCCTAGGAGGGTTTTCAGAAATAGGGAACTTATGCCTTAAAGTGAAATTTCAAGCAAAACTCAAGTCCTAGGCACATCTAAAAATTCTATCTCCTAGGCAAGGAATCACCCCACGCTTAGCTCAAATCATATTTCACAAAAAGTCATGCAAGCTAAGTGATATTCCAATCAAGCAAACAATCAAGATCTATAGCAACATAGAGCAAGCACAATCATTCAATCAAATCATCGATCACACCATCAATCATTTAAGCAAATTAAGAGTAGGGGCACGACACTTACTAGCCTAGTTTAACGTCTTGGCTAAGACGTAGCCGAAACTCTTCCATAAGAAACACACTTAGTGAGTCCTTTGCTAGGATCCCTCACTAAGCGGTGCAAATAAATACTCAAGGACTCCTCACATCTTTGTACGGAGTGAGTGATGGGTCGCCCTTTGGAAATTGCATTTGTCGCGCCGACTTCCCATTGAGCTTCTCTTTTGTTGGAGGCTTTTGTTTTTGACTCTTCACATGATTATATTTGCCTCCAACAAAGCCATCCTTCACCTTAGACATTTGTTTTGATCTCTTAGCTCTTCTCCTAGCTCTTGGATTCTCATGCCTTCTTCCATTTCTTCGCGTTTTCCTTCTTTTCTTTGAGGGGATATTTACCTTAAGTATAGGCAAGATAACTTCATATACTTCTTCCTCTTCAAAGAACCATCTAGGCATAACGAAGTCCATAGCTATATCAACTTTGCACACTTCAAGCTTAGGAAGAGGTAGCTTTTTCTCTTCATCCAAAATTTCCTCACAAGACCTCTTTTTCTTTGTAGGAACCTCTTCCTCCTCTTCTATTAGTGGCAGAATTTCTTGTAGCACTTGTTGAGGCTCCTTTACAACCTTTGAAGGTTGTTCTTCGTTGAGGATCTAGGGCCTTGGACAAAGTAATCAACAAATTGGTGTGATTCCACTTGTTCTTTGTCTTCCGAAATTGAAGGAAACTCCTCTTGAAAAGTTGATGGATGAGCTTGTTGTGCAAGTTGTCTTTCAAGCTCCAAGGTGTACTCATATTCGTCATTGAATCTTTTCTCCATCTTTTCAAGCATCTTTTGTTGTTGAGCTTGTGTTGCCGCCATTTGTTCCATTAAAGCAAGAAGAGCGGTTTCTTCTTGGCTTTGAGCTTGTTGAACTTGTGGTGGCACTTCTTCATAATAGTTATAAGGTGAAAAGTGTGGATGGTAATCCTCATACTCTTCATGGGAGTTTGTGTTCCTATATCCATAGAAATCCGATTGAGGAACATATTGATCTTCTTCATTGTATCCCATGTAGTCCATATCTTCATGATAGTCTCTATAATCATTCCTTTGATCATATGGACAAGAGTATTCGTCATGGCCAAAGTTATGGCAAATTTCACATTCCCTATGTGAATTCCACATGTTTATAGTATGGGAATGGTGTATGCTCTCAAGTAAATGAACGCGGTTGAGGGAGATAGGTGATGGTTGATGCAAGAACTTGCTTTTGTGCTCCTCTTGCTTTAAGTCTTGTTGACATCCAATTCACCTATCAAGCAATCAAAGAAAGCAAGGTAGATAAAGAATATCACAAAACAAGCAAGATATCACACTCCAACAAGCTATTACAAAAACTAAAAAGAAAATAGAGTGAATTAGACAAACAAAAGAAATACAAACTAGCTAACAATCCTAAGAACTCATCCCCGGCAACGGCGCCATTTTGACGTGTAGTTTTAGTGGAAGTTTTTAATGTCCTAACACGGCAAACAAAATTTATATCTAGGAGACCTAGAGTCGAATCCCTAGAGATGAGTTAGAATTGATTAACTAGTTAATACTACTTAAGATTTGCCTAAAATAAAAGGTTTGGGGGAATTTGTGAAAGGTTATGATATTTTGTAGGATTAAAATGCAAACTAAAGGTGATCAAGGATCTATGGACCCTAGGCTATAGCATATAAGGTGATGACAATCAATCATGCAACATTTAATGAATAGAAAATGATTAGACTAGTTTATTTATGAACATTAATCCTAAGGTCAACTTTCATTGCATGTTAGGACTAAGAGGTTCATTTAAATGGAGGCCTCAATCTTTCAATATTTTGGCTCTCCCTTAGGTAATGGACTCTTCCTCAATCTTTCAATATTTTGGAAGAGTTACCATAACCTAGATTAAGTAAACTAGTCATCCACATCAATCCTACACTTTCATGTCAAGATCAAGGTAGATTATTCATGCATGGCTAACTAATCAACTCTATATCAACTTTCATTGCTTATATCATTGATTAGGTTCAATTAATTACACTTAAGCATTTTAACAAACACTTAATGTGCAACATTTAATAGATGTAGCCAATACACAAAATTCATATCAAAATTCATTGCATAACAAATAAATCATCATCCAAATACATGCATCCAACCTAGGGATCCATAGGATCCCTAATCAATCACTACTCACTACTCATGCTAGCTAAGGAGGAAATAACAATTGAAGTGTATGAAAACATGAAATTAAATTGCAAACTAGAGTAGAAATGTAGAGGTTGATGCTTGATCTTCACTCCTAAGCCTTCAATTGAACAAAGTAGCACTTGATCTTCAAAAATCGGATTTCTAGGGTTCGAAGTCAAGGCCAAAAGGCCGGAAGCTCCGAGTTTGAAATGTCCAAAAAGCTTATATACTCGGTGGTCCTCTGCCCAGCAAAAGTGACCTAGGCCGAGCAGAATAATTGGGGAAATTCTGCTCGGCCGAGTAGAATTCTTCTGGTCCGAGCAAGCTTGAATTAGGTGCAGTTTGGTCCTCGGCAGACTAACATTTGCTCGGCCTAGCTCCTCTTGGTCCACCCGAGCAGATTTCTACTCGGCCAGAGTAAAAATCACTGAGAATTATTTGTATCAACTCTTGATAACTCCTGGGCCGAGCAGAAGTGTCCTTGACCGAGCAGAACTCCTTGTGCAGCATCGTAGGAGGACTTGCTTACTTGCTCGGCCGAGCAGATTTGACACTGAACATTCTGCTCGGCCAAGGTGATCTCTTGTCACTTTGGTCCAACATCCTCGGCTGACTTGATCTACTCGGTTGGACATGAGGTTTGCTCGGGAGAGTAGAATCTCTTCTTGGGCACTTGACTTGAGTTTTCATCCACTTTGCTCTATTTTGTGCTTTTTACTCTCTTTGATAAACTTTGAATAAAATCTACATAAAACACAAAAGAGTATCAAATTCTTCACAAAGTAATCGAAAACAAGCAAGAATCAAGCATAAGAAGTGTACAAATACTTGCGAATTTGCACACTTATCAAGTACCTTCCGACGAGTGCTAAGTTTAACGTCGTTAGCTCGACGCAATTGTGCACTCATAGCGTGCGGTTCACCTCCCCCTCACTTGAATATTTGCCTTCTTTCGTGATGTCATTTTTTCTGCATGGCAAAAATCCAAGTGAGTTAGCATCAGTAGGTAAATTATAATCAATATGATCGGAGGGGAGGGTAATAGAAAACGCGAAGTTTCGCGTAGTACTCCCTTTATATGCGCTAGACTGTGCGTGTATTAGCTCATGCGTGTCTCTGAGCCGCGCAGCTCTATTCTGCATGATCATTCTGCGAACCATATCTGCATTCCTATGCTGTTCCCAAGTGTCATGTTTTAATCGTAATTGCTGCGGTTTATTGAAAGAAGGGGGAAACGTACCAGTGACCAGGTAATTCACGATGTGAGCGTACCATGGGGCCTTACCTTGTATCGTCATTATATGCTCGTCGGGGAAAGTTTCCGTTATATGCCCTTGTTCCTCGTCCCTGACTATTCGACTAAGATGATCTGCTACTGTGTTATCCGAGCCCTTTTTGTCCTTGATCTCAATGTTAAATTCCTGCAAAAGCAATAACCAACGCATGAGCCTCGGCTTAGTTTCTTTCTTGGACAATAAGTACCTCAGTGCTGCGTGATCCGTGAATATGATGACTTTGGCCCCTAATATGTATGCACGAAATTTCTCCAGGGCAAACACAATGGCGAGTAACTCTTTCTCCGTGGTGGTGTAATTCCGCTGCGCTGGATCCAGTGTGCGCGAGGCATAGTAGATGGCGTGTGGTTTCTTATCCTTGCGCTGGCCCAGTACTGCGCCCACAGCATAATCGCTTGCGTCACACATCAATTCGAATGGTATGCTCCAGTCTGGCGCCTGTAGTACTGGCGCGCTAGTCAGCGCGCTTCAGTGAATCAAACGCTGCGCGACAGGCATCTGTAAAATCAAACACTACATCCTTTTGCAGGAGGTTAGACAATGGGGTAGATATTTTAGAAAAATCTTGAATGAAGCGTCTGTAGAATCCAGCATGCCCTAAAAAAGATTTGATCTCTCTAACATTAGTGGGGTATGGCAGGCTAGTAATAAGATCGATTTTTGCTTTGTCTACCTTTAACCCTTCTCTAGAGACAATATGACCTAGTACTACTCCATGCGTGACCATAAAGTGACACTTTTCATAATTCAAGACCAGGTTCTTAGATACGCAACGTTTCAAGACTTTATCTAAATTATCCAGACATTCATCAAACGTGTTCCCATGCACAGTAAAGTCGTCCATAAACACCTCAATGCATGAACCCAACATGTCCGAAAATATGCTCATTACTAACCTCTGAAACGTACCTGGCGCGTTGCATAATCCAAAAGACATGCGCCGGAAGGCAAACGTACCGAAGGGGCATGTGAACGTCGTCTTTTCTTGGTCTTCCGCAGCTATGGGAATCTGATTGTAACCTGAGAATCCATCCAAGAAACAGTAATGTGGTTTACCTGCCAATCGGTCAAGCATCTGATCTATAAAAGGCAAGGGAAAGTGATCCTTGCGCGTCACTGCGTTCAGCTTCCGGTAGTCTATGCACATGCGCCAACCAGTCTGTATCCTCTTTGGCACTAGTTCTCCTGCTGCGTTTTTCTCCACTGTGATTCCACCCTTTTTTGGGACAACATGTATCGGGCTTACCCACTTACTATCAGAGATGGGATAAATGATTCCAGCGTCTAGCAGCTTGATGATTTCTTTCTGTACTACCTCCATCATAATCGGGTTAAGTCTTCGTTGGGCATCCCTGCATGGTTTGGCTCCATCTTCCAACAGAATTCGATGCATGCATACGTCTGGGCTGATCCCGCGCAAGTCATCTAATGTCCATCCGAGCGCACCCTTGTTGTTGCGCAAGACTTCTATTAGACGTGCTTCCTGCGCAGGTTCTAACTGATTCTTTATAATCACCGGCTTGGTCTCTTTATCGTCCAAAAACACATACTTCAGGTGCTCTGGGAGTTGCTTCAGTGAGATCTTCGATTCCTGTATGTTACGAGAGACAGCCGTGTCAGTAACACATGATTCAGTACTAGAAACAAGATACCTCAGGTCGGCAGCTTCGGTGTTCTCTTCTGCTTCGTGCGCTTCTGGTAGTGCGCCAGTTACCTGACGCGCCTGTTCTTCTTCCACCGCCTCATCGATAATATCCAGTGCGTTAATCGTGGAATCATCATATGGAAACTGCATGCCCTTGAATATATTGAAGTGTATGACCTCATTATCAACTTCCATTGAAAGCGTTCCTTTCCATACGTCGATTCTTGTTCGTGCGGTCATCAAGAAGGGTCGGCCGAGCAATACTTGAGCAGTGTCGGCAGCTACGTTTCCTTCCATCTCTAGCACATAAAAATCTGCTGGAAACACCAATTCTCCTACCCTCACAAGCACATCTTCGACCATGCCTACTGGTTGCTTGCATGACCTATCCGCTAGTTGGATTGTCAACCCTGCAGGCTTAAGTGGTCCAATGCGTAGGGATGTGTATAAAGAATGAGGTAGAACATTTATAGATGCCCCTAAGTCTATCATGCAGTTATCCACTACAGAGTTACCTATAGTACATGAGATAGTGAACGTACCTGGATCCTTGCATTTAGGTGGTACCTTGTGTTGCACTATCGCTGAGGCGTTTGCGTTCAGCTGCACTTGCTCTTGCTGTCCACCTTTTCTTCTTTTGTTGGTGCATAGATCTTTTAGAAACTTTGCATACCTCGGGATTTGTTTCAGTGCATCTATAAGCGGGATGTTGATTTCTACTTTGCTGAACAGATCATACAGTTCCTGATCTAGCTCGGTCTTCTTTGGCTTAGTTCTCTGAGTAGGGAAAGGAAGTGGTAGTTTGTTGTTAGACTGACCATCCGTCTCTGCAACTGGTGCGCTTGCCTCGGGTGCTGAGTCCGTATTCTGCGCGTGTGTGCTTTTCTTTGCGCGAGTTGTCTCTGGCGCAGTCGATATTTCCTTCCCTGACCTTAATAGCACCGCGTTAACACCATTCTGCAATCTGGCTTGAGCTGCCTTCCTGTGGTTTGTGATCTCAGTTACGGTCTCGGAAATTTGTGACAGCTGACTCTCGATTAAGGTAAAACGTTTTTCGTTCTGCTCTTGGTTTCTGCTTACTGTCTCTGCCAACTGTCCCACTATTTCTTCTAATGATTTCTTGGGAGGTGCTGAGCATCTGCGTTTGTCCTTCAGTGCGTCTGTGTGGTGGGTTATAGGAAGCTACTGGCGCGTAAGGTCGTGCGCGCCAGTGGTGCATTAGGTTGCGCGCGCCAGTCAGCGCGCGGCCTCTGAAAATTCTGGTCGTTCTTCCAACTAAACCCATTCTCTGCCAATCCAAACCTAGGCTGTCCTTGCCTAGCTTGTCCATTGTTCCATCCTCCTACTGCATTAACATCTGCGTGTTCTTCGAATAGGGAGGGGCATGCGTCAGTCAGATGGTCTGTGGCGTGACAGAATTCACACGCTCTTGCTTCGACGCTTTGTTTCAACATTAGCTTCTGCATCATATCCTTTAATTCTTTAATCTCGCCAGTGACATCCACTTGATGCAGAGATCTAGTACGGTTGTTTTCCAAAGATACTTGATATCTACTTGATCAGCCGTGTCCTCTATTATTTCCAAACATCCTCCGGGTACATATTCCTCACGTTGCCTCCTGCGCAAGCATTCAACAACCTGAGCTCCATCTCAGTAAGTCCGTTGAGGAAGTTCTCTATCAACACATGTTGCGGGAGTCCATGATTGTAGCAGTTCGCTTCAAGTTCCCTGAACCGCTCGTAATACTCTGATAATGATTCCCCATGCAACTGTTTCGGCGCAGCTAACTCTCGACGCAGCAGTGACACTTTGGCCGCGGGATAAAACTTGTCTAGAAATCGTTCTTGTAATTCGGGCCATGTCCTTATTGAACCCGGCGCTAGTCCCATCAACCATTGTCGAGCTGAATCACATAGTGAAAACGGGAAGGCTCTAAGCTTCAACAATTCTGGGTCCTCATTCCCATTCCTCATATTCTCACAAATGGCTGCGAATTCTCGTACATGTTTTACTGGATTCTCACTAGCCATACCATGGAATTTTGGTATGTAGTGAACAAGCTGAGTCCGCAGTTCGAAGTGTCCATCTGGAGGCAGTACTATGCACCATGGTTGATTCACAGCTTGAGGAGCAGACATCTCCTTGATGGTGCGTCGCGCCACTGGTTGAGCAGGCACGCGCGCGCCAGGAGGTGGCGCGCGTCTATCCATGTTATCATTCAACTGATTATCATTTCTGGGTAGTTCAACGTCCATTCTGAACTCTAAGTCTCTGCGTACTTCTCTTCTGATTGCCTCGAGTTCAGCTGGGTTCAGGCGTGCAAAAATGTTGTCAGCGTTACGCGCTGGTGCGTCTGGAGTTCCCTCGTCTGCCGATGACACTATTCTCACCAAAATCTTCCATGCAAAAACAAAAACAACAACTAAATTAAACGTAACTAATATTTTTGGATTTTTTTATTTAAAAGAAACGAAAAGAAAATAACAGAAAAAAAAAGGAAAAGAAAACTTCTCTAGCCGTCCCCGGCAACGGCGCCAAAATTTGACGAGCACGTCGTTGAGTGCTGCAAATTTGTCCCGACTCTCCTTACTAGTATAGTATTGGCAAGCTGGGGTCGAATCCACAGGGAACGGTGGAAGTCTCTTTTCAACTACAAACTAAGAATTGGGGTTGTGAGTAAAAAGTAAAGAAAGAAAAACTGTGTGCGCAAGTACACTGGCGCACAACAGACAGCAAAGTGAAGAAGATGTAATAATATGCAAGAGATGATCCGGTTCAGATTTTCACTATGAACTATGTTTATCCTCGGTCACTAATGATACATGAATTGTCACGTAGTTAAGGTCCTGTCACAGCTTAATAACCTACACATACATTCCGGTCAAGGTGTATGATATTATTACTCAATCTAGTCTAGTCAATAACGAATCCGGTCAAGGTAGTTATGCCTATTCTAGTGTTACTCCTATCATTCACAGTCACGTACTTCTGATAGTTTAACTATAGATAAGATTCTACAACTAAGTCTGCGGTGCAAGGCTTCGCTTAATTGTCTAACCTAATTATCATGCAATGAGTGCGGAATAATAATACTAAACTTAATCATGTAAATTAAGAACAAGACCTCAAAAACATATTATTCATAGATCAAATCCAAACCGATCAGTAAGTTAGCTACTCATACTGATGAATACATCTCAAAATAATTAAATAACAACTAAATAACAAGACAAATCTGTATGTGCGTCGCAGTCTCGCGTGACAGCTTGCGCGCACGGCCGGATCGGAGTTCTGCTCTGAGCCGTCTGGTCTCTTCTACGCGTGTCTCTCGAGATTTCCATAAAGCTTTGTATTTATAGTCCTTGCCTTCTAGGGTTTCCACGAATATTTAGGCAAGGATATCTGTAGGAAATCATCTATATCTCTAAAAATCAGCTTAGGAAATATTAAATCTCCAAAAACTGAACTTAGAAATATTCTCGCGCGTGATGACGTCATCGTTCCGAATATCTCGCTATCTGCTGACGTCACCGTTTTGCTGTCTTCTGCGCGACCTTCACTCGCGCGCCATGTTGCTCGCGCGCCAGTGACCTCTTGTCTGTTGTCGTTGCCTTGTTATCTTTTTGCTCGAGATTCAGCCTCCTTGTTGCGTTTTTTTTCTAACTCTTCTTTAAGACCTGAAATACAAAACTACACCAAAAGCGTAATCTTATACCATAATATGTTAGAATAAAAGCAGTGTAAAGGACATAAAATAGCGTACAACTGCACTCTATCAATGACTTATCACTTCATTATCAATTCTAATAGTGTAATAGCATAACTCAACAATTAATCATTCACTTGAAACTTCGAATCAAGTTTGCTTAATTTTGAAGCAAAGTGCTAGTGTACTCTAAAGTTCGTCTTTAAAGCCTTCACGAACATGATAAATGAGTCGATTGTATGACTAATCACTACGTTATCACTTCTAATAGTGTAATATAGCATTACATAATGATTAAACATTCACTTGAAAGTTGGAATCAAGTTTGCTTCACTTTGAAGCAAAGTGCTAGTGTACTCTAAAGTTCGTGTTTAAAGCCTTCACGAACATGATAAATGAGTCGATTGTATGACTAATCACTTCATTATCACTTCTAATAGTGTAATATAGCATAACTCAACGATTAAACATTCACTTGAAAGTTCGACTCAAGTTTGCTTCACTTTGAAGCAAAGTGCTAGGGTACTCTAAAGTTCGTCTTTAAAGCCTTCACGAACATGATAAATGAGTCGACTGTATGACTTATCACTTCATTATCAATTCTAATAGTGTAATAGAGAATAACTCAACGATTAATCATTCACTTGAAAGTTCGAATCAAGTTTGCTTAACTTTGAAGCAAAGTGCTAGTGTACTCTAAAGTTCGTCTTTAAAGCGTTCACGAACATGATAAATGAGTCGATTGTATGACTAATCACTACATTATCACTTCTAATAGTGTAATATAGCATCATAACGATTAAACATTCACTTGAAAGTTCGAATCAAGTTTGCTTCACTTTGAAGCAAAGTGCTCGTGTACTCTAAAGTTCGTGTTCAAAGCCTTCACAAACATGATTAATGTGTCGATTGTATGACTAATCACTTCATTATCACTTCAAATAGTGTAATATAGCATAACTCAATGATTAAACATTCACTTGAAAGTTCGACTCAAGTTTGCTTCACTTTGAAGCAAAGTGCTATTGTACTCTAAAGTTCGTCTTTAAAGCCTTCACGAACATGATAAATGAGTCGACTGTATGACTTATCACTTCATTATGACTTCTAATAGTGTAATAGAGCATAACTCAACCATTAATCATTCACTTGAAAGTTCGAATCAAGTTTGCTTCACTTTGAAGCAAAGTTCTAGTGTACTCTAAAGTTCGTCTTTAAAGCCTTTACAAACATGATAAATGAGTCGACTGTATGACTAATCACTTCATTATCACTTCTAATAGTGTAGTAGAGCATAACTCAACGATTAATCATTCACTCGAAAGTTCGAATCAAGTTTGCTTAATGATAGAGTGTAGTTGTACGCTACTTTAAGTCCTTTACATTGCTCATATTCTAACATATTTCAGTATAAGATTACCCTAACAGCATGACGAGATGGAAAAACAGACTGTCTTCGTGGAAGCTAGTTGCTCAGGAAGGGGCGCGCGGTTGCAAACGCGCGGTCTGACTTGCGCGCGACTGACCAGAAGCGAGAGTGGGGCGTGGTTCCATAGCTGCTATCCGAAGGCCATGATTGGAAAACGTTCTGGGGAAGAATCAAGATCCGGACTAGAAAGAAGAGTATTCAATTCAAAGTTAAAGCTCAAAAGGCCGAAACAATGAAAAGGATAAATTTGTGCAACAAAGGTTATCAATCTATCCGAGAAACAAACAGTGAAGCGTCAAAGACGTAAAGCTCAGAAACCCTAAGACGCGGATCAATCACGTACCAGAGAAAGCAAAAACAAGTAACCATGCAAGCGCAACTCAAGTAGAATTCGGTGACCGGTGCTTAGACAGGACTATCTCCCAATCATCCGAATTGATATGCATTCCACAAGAGAGGTAACACAAGGTTTGAATTAGTTACTTAAATCAGTTTTGTGTTGTATGATCAGAAGTGCGCAGGTTGTGAGAGTGGCGCTGACGGGTGGCGCAGTAAGTCCAACATTCACGCGTGCATTACACGAAAGGTAAGGAAGCCGACTTGTTCAGGGACGAACAAGAGTAAGTGTGGGGGATTTGATAGAGTGTAGTTGTACGCTACTTTAAGTCCTTTACATTGCTCATATTCTAACATATTTCAGTATAAGATTACCCTTTTGGTGTAGTTTTGTATCTCAGGTCTAAAAGAAGAGTTAGAACAAAAACGCAACAAGAAGGCTGATTTCCAGAACAAAAGACAACAACTTGACAAACAAGGACAGAAGACCACTAGCGCGCGAGCACTATGGCGCGCGAGTGTGGGTCGCGCAGAAGACAGCAAAACGGTGACGTCAGCAGAAAGCGAGATATTCGGGACGATGACGTCATCACGCGCTAAAGATATTTCTAAGTTCGGTTTTTGGAGATTTAATATTTCCTAAGCTGATTCTTAGAGATATAGATGATTTCCTACAGATATCCTTGCCTAATTATTTGTGGAAACCCTAGGAGGCAAGGCTATAAATATAAAGCTTCATGGAAGTCACACAGACGCGTAGTTAGAGAGCTGAACACGCCGCAGACGGCTCAGAGCAGAACTCCGACGCGCGCAAGCTGTCACGCGAGCCTGACAACGCACCATACAGATTTGTCTTGTTATTTTAGTTGTTATTTAATTATTCTTCAGATGTATTCATTCAGCATGAGTAGCTAAACTCACTGAACTCGGTTTGGATTTAGATCTACGAATAATATGTGAAGAATCTAAATCGGGCTCATCTCTTGCATCTTTATTTACACCTTTTATACTTGCTTTCTGTGTGTGCGCCAGTTGTACTTGCGCAGCAGTTTTTCTTTCTTTTAATTGTTTCACTTACGCACAACCCCAATTCTTTAGTTTTAGTTGAAAAGAGACTTCCACCGTCCCTGTGGATTCGACCCCAGCTTGCCGATACTATACTAGTAAGGAGAGTCGGGATAAATTTGCAGCACTCAACGACGTGCTCGTCAAATTTTGGCGCCGTTGCCGGGGAGCAGCTAGAGAAGTTTTCTTTTCCTTTTTCTTTTTGTTATTTACTTTTCGTTTTCTTAAACAAAAAATCCAAAAAGAAAATTAGTTACGTTTAATTTAGTTGTTGTTTTTGTTTTGCATGGAAGACTTTGATGAGAACAGTGTGATAGGCAGACGCATGGACAACACGCCAGACGCGCCAGGGCGCAACGCCGATAACGTCTTTGCTCGCCTACACCCTGCCGAACTCGATGCACTCAGAAGAGAACTACGCAGAGACCTAGACTTCAGAGGGGATGCTGAATTGCCGAGACAGGACAACCAGCTAATAATAATGTGAACGTACGTGCGCCACCACCTGTCGCGCGCGTACCTGCACCACCTGTGGCGCGACGCACCATCAAAGAGATGTCGGCTCCTCAAGCCGTTAATCAGCCATGGTGCATCGTATTGCCCCAGATGGTCACTTTGAGCTGCGGACTCAACTTGTTCACTACATACCAAAATTCCATGGTATGGCTAGTGAGAACCCAGTAAAGCACGTACGAGAGTTCGCGGCCATCTGCGAGAACATGAGGAATGGGAACGAGGATCCAGAGTTGCTTAAGTTGAGAGCTTTCCCATTCTCTCTATGTGATTCAGCTCGACAATGGTTGATGGGACTAGCTCCGGGGTCAATAAGGACTTGGCCTGAGTTACAAGAACGGTTTCTAGATAAGTTTTATCCTGCGGCCAAGGTATCATTACTACGAAGAGAGCTAGCTGCCCCGAAGCAGTTGCACGGTGAGTCATTGTCAGAATATTATGAGCGGTTCAAAGAACTTGAAGCGAACTGCTACAATCATGGACTCCCGCAACATGTGTTGATAGAGAATTTCCTCAACGGACTAACTGAGATGGAACTCATGTTGTTGAACGCTTGCGCAGGAGGCAACGTGAGGAATATGTATCCAGAGGACGTATGGAAGCTGATAGAAGACACTGCGGACCAAGTCAGATATCAAGTGTCGCTAGAAAACAACCGCACCAGAGCACTGCATCAGGTAGATGTAACCGGAGAGATCAAGGAATTGAAGGACATGATGCAGAAGTTGATGATGAAGCAAAGCGTCGATACTAGAACTTGTGAATTCTGTCACGCCACAGACCACCTGACTGACGCATGCCCCACCCTGTTTGAAGAACACGCAGATGTTAATGCTGTGGGTGGATAGAATAATGGACAAGCTAGGCAAGGACAACCTAGATTTGGATTGGCCGAGAATGGATTTAGTTGGAAGAATGAGCAGAACTTTTAGAGACCGCGCGCTGACTGGCGCGCGACCTTACGCGCCAGCTGCTGCTTATAACCCGCCACATAAACGCGCTGAATGACCAGTGCAGTACAACCAGCAGCCACCCAAGAAATCACTAGAAGAGATAGTAGGTCAGTTGGCTGAGACAGTGAGACGAAATGAAGAGCAGAATGATAAGAGGTTTAAATTGATAGAGAACCAGCTCACCCAGATCGCTACCACCGTGAATGAACTGAAGGCTAGTGATGGCAATCTGCCCTCGTAAGTTATTCAAAATCCGAAGGGTAGTATCAACATGGTTCAAATGGACGCGCCACACCCAGAAAATACTAGCATGCCAGTGGATACACACGTTACTAATGACGCAGCAGAGTTGAGTACAGAAGTAGTTGTTGCACCAGTCTCTACACACATCAACCCTGACGCACCAGAGAAGAATAAGGACGAAATCATGCTAGATGATTTCCAAGCCAGTCTAAAGCTGTGTTTAGCCCCAGAATTACTAGAGAAACTCACTGACCCAGGAACTTTCACCATTTCGTGCTTTATTGGAAATACCCTGGTTAGCGAGTGCATGTTAGACTTAGGAGCCTCGGTTAACTTGCTACCATATTCGCTATACTCTGCATCATCGATGGGACCTCTAGAACCGACAGATATTGCTCTATTACTTGCGGATAACTCACGGACCGAAGCAAAGGGGAAGATAGTAGATGTTTTAACTCATGTCGGCAAACTCAAGTTTCTAGCAGATTTTTATGTAGTCGACATGAACAAGCCGAACACTGAAACCCGAGAAACTGTGTTGCTTGGCCGACCATTCATGAGAACCGCGCAAGTGTGCATTGATGTCGGCAAAGGTATGGTGACACTACAAGATAAGAAGCACGTACTCAGATTAGATGTCATCAACAGAATCAAGTTGTCCGAGGAACCATTGGTGGATGATCGGGTGAAGTTTAAAGACAAGGCACCTACATCCAAGCACTCTGAGATGATGCGCGCCAGCCAGAAGACTACGCCTTTGGTGCGCCAGAACAATATAAAGAATAAGCCACCCGACAAGAAGAGCAGAGGCCGAAGCCAAGAGCAACACGATACATGGGAACAGCATCGAAACGCAGATGCGGTGCGCAGGATGATCATGCAGAACAGAACCGCGCGACTCAAGGACGCGCGAGAGTTAACCTGCGCAAAGACTGGCGCATCCGAAAGGGCTAATGCGCAAAATTTTGCGTCTTCTATTACTCTTCCCTCCGATCATATTAATGACGTTTTATCTACTGATACTGACTCTCTTGAATTTTTTCCATGCAGAAAAGATAATAATACGGAAGAAAGCAAAAGTTCAAGTGTGGGGGAGGAGATCCGTGCGCTATGAGTGCACATTTGCGTCGAGCTAACGACGTTAAACAAAGCACTCGTCGGAAGGTACTCCGACAAACTTAACTTAGATTATTTTCATTTGTTTTGTTTGTGTGTTTAGTTTAGTTTTAATTTAGTTTTAGTTTAGGGTTAGTTTTGAGTTTGGGCCCATGTAGTTTTGGGCCATGCATGCATGTGGGCTTTTAGTACTATAAATATGTGATGTGGGGTTCATTTTGTGTCACATTTCATTTTCAACTTATCTCTCTAACACAAAAACCCCAAAACCACCACCGCCGCCGCCGACCGCCGCCTACCGCCGCCGCGTCACCGCCGCCGCCCAACCCAGAATTTTGAGATTTTTGGACAGAACGTAGATCTCGGTACAGGTATTCTACTGTTCAAATTTCATGGCATTTGGATCAGTTTTGGTACCTCAATTGAGCAGTAGGAGTTTAGATCTAGATCTGCTCGTGCTCGCGCGTGACAGGACACGCGCGCCAGTTTGAAATTTGTGAACTTATTCCCCTGCTGCTATAATGTCTATCTGTGTGGATCAATCGGAAAAGTTGGATTTTGAGCTTAAGTATGAAATGTTCAGCAAGTG
>QZGG01003432.1:0-23023 GCA_006409495.1 Sedum album | reverse complement strand
TGTGGTTAGGCACCTTCGAGTCATGGGGTAGAAGTGAAATTACTGTAATCCCTTTTAAAATAAATAAATAAAGATGGAAATGTTGAAAAATGAGATTGATTGTATTTGTATTTTATGATACTCGTATACCTTTTTTCCATAAACCAAACACGGCTTGTACTACATTGTATGGGGATGCACAAAAAGAGACATGTTCAATTAATACATACAAACAAGACGATCGATTATGAAGATCTACGAATAGAAGCCTGCCTGTGACACAGACGCACACTGCCTGCCAAACTATAATTTGATGGTCCAGGTATTTGTACTACAATGTGTCAACTTAACAGCTAGACAAAATACATATGAAAATGGAATATCATTGGGAACATAAAATATAATGAAAGAGAGACTGGTAGAACTAGTGTGGGGAAAGAGGACTTGGTTGTGTGCGAGGTAGGGGCATACATATATTGATGTAGGTAATGGAGATGCATCGTCCATGGACCACTTATACTTAATTTCTTATTGATATCAAAGTGCACAGCTGCTTTTCTTATGGTTTTGGGAACTCTTTGCCTTTAAAATCTATTATTCTATCTTTGGCATGCATCCCAACATTATAATTCACATTCTACCCTGTTGAAGAGACTGAAGTCTACATTTTCGCACTTATATAATATGAGCGTTCAAGTACATCAACGCTCTTAATTTACATTCGTAAAGTTATTTTTCAACCGTGCACCTCATGCACTAGTTCATCAATTTGGTGTCATGTGTCAACCACTAAAGCATATGCATTTAGTGTTATCCACTAACCCAAAAGATAGATATATATCACTCAATTGATGAACTAGTGGATGAGAGGAACAATTAACATATAACCTTACGAATATAATTTAAAAATATAAATATATTTGAACGCTCCTTTGTGTAATATATATTGTAGTTGCAACTGGTGGTTTGCATTCTTGCACAGCTTTTGTTCAAAGACCCTTTGTGTAATATATATTGTAGGGTTTGGTTTCATTTGGGCCTAGCTGATGAAAGCCCCACGGGTACCATACGTGTGACTTTAAGTGGGCTGAGGTAGTCAGGTTCATTTGATACGCACATTTATACTCCCTCCGTCCCATTTTGAGTGTCTCATTTGAGAACTTTCACGATTTTTAAGAAAATTGAAAAATGTGAGATAAAAAGTAAAGAAAGAGAATGAGTGGGATAAAAAGTATGAAAGAGAGTGTAAATGTAGAGGTAAAAAAGTTTCTATTTTAGGAAATGGGAAGATCATTTTGGGACATCCAAAAAGGAAATGGGACACTCATAAAGGGACGGAGGGAGTATAAAACTCACTGTTTACATGTGTGAACATAATTATGTCACATCACTATTATTTACATTCTAACTAAGTTTACAAAGAGTTTATGTTCAAAAGTGAAAAAAATTCCCCAAATATTTTTTTGAAATTATTTTCTATGTAGTTTGAGGAATGGACACACCCTAAACTTAGGTGGAGGTACATTCAGAAGGATTTGAACACCGACGTCTAAGAACAATTGGAACCGAATAACTGACCAATAAATCGCTACTCCTTGTACATATGTAAATGCACAAAAAATCGCAAAAGTTGTACCCAAAAATGGACATTTTGTACACATTATCGTAGTATTAAGGGTTTTTTTGCAGAAAACCACCCGTCTAATACCAAATTTTTAACAAAATCACTCTCTCAAATATTTTTTGACTTAACCACCCACTAATTTGAAAACTATTAAATTTGACACCCGAATACTGTTCCGGCGACTTATTCCAGTAAAGTTCCCATTGACTCACAATTATTTTCCCAAAAACCACCCCTTCACCTAATTTTTGACAAAACTACCCTCTCAATTTTTTTCAAGTTAACCACCCACTAATTTGAAAACTATTAAATTTGACAACCGAATTTCTTGAGTTAACCACATATAAATACGGATTCCATAATTGGTATTTAACCATCTGGCCTTAGGTTTGTACTAATTAACTAAACTTCGAATTCATTAATCAGTTTTCAAATTAATCTAAGTTTGAATATCCTATCTCAACCAATCCATTTTTATATAATTTCAAACATAGATGTACTAACATCTTATATGAGCTGATAAATGATTTATGTTCTAATTATTAAGCCAATATTTACTGGTCATTAAATAAACACGTTCAAGTTGTTCTCAACGGTAAAGATAAAAAATGACACATATTTTTCGTGACAATGAGGACACAAAATGAATCTTTGATTACTAACAATTCACTGGATGAGATTGTTTTCTCGAAATAATCGTCAAATACAACCACTCCATATTTCTTGCTAATTCAACCACCCAATTTAATTAAAAGTCAATTTAATTTCAATCGTCAGATTAATCAAATCAACGTTTAACATTAAGTCCTTCCGTCTCACAAAATTAAAATGTCCCTCTTAATCTTAACACTGTTCGCCAATATAAACAAATCGACACATACTAAATTTGTTTATTAATTGCGCTTTGCAATTAAGATCGAGTTTTAACTCATATTATTTTATACAAGCTTTTTGGCCGATTTTTTTTATCTTTGCTCATTTATTTCGCTCGAATTTCGATGCCTATTGAGATAGTTCATGAAAAACTTCTATAGGCCCCCGATTGACAAAAATTCTAGATCCGCTACAGGTTGATTTGGGTGTCAAATTTAATTGTTTTCAAATTAGTGGGTGGTTAACTCAATTTTTTTGAGAGGGTGGTTTTGTCAAAAATTAGGTATTGAAGGGGTGGTTTTCGGCAAAAAAATTGTGAGTCAACGAA
Source organism: Sedum album (assembly GCA_006409495.1). Taxonomy (NCBI): domain Eukaryota; kingdom Viridiplantae; phylum Streptophyta; class Magnoliopsida; order Saxifragales; family Crassulaceae; genus Sedum; species Sedum album. The sequence continues at coordinate 20,219 of QZGG01003432.1, read as the reverse complement.
GTCAATGAGAACTTTACGTAATAAGTCGTCGAAACAGTATTCGGGTGTCAAATTTAATAGTTTTTAAATTGGTGGGTTGTTAAGTCAAATTAAATTTTGAGAAGATAGTTTTGTTAAAAATTTGGTATTGGACGGGTGGTTTTCGACAAAAAACCCTAGTATTAACATTCACAGGAAATTTGCTTAAATTTTCGGTGGCACAAATTCTCCAAAAAATAGCCAAAAGTTCGCCTGAATTGCAAAGTTTAGTCGAAAATGTATGCCGGAAAATCATTGCCAAAAATAGCTAGTGCATGAATATGGACAAATGAATTTTGAAAGACGTTCATACATGATCATTAACGTTGATTTCGATAATCTAACAGTTGTGAATAATTTGTTTTCAAATTAAATTAATAGACAACTGTGGGCAAAAAACGGGCGCGGATGAAAAAAGTGATTTTAAATTTCTTCCGTTAAGAAAGTGATAATGTCCTACAATATTTTCACAATTAAATAATTATTTCATTTGATCTTAATCATTTTTAGGGTTAAAAACAATAGAGACTGTATATTTTTGTAAAAACTGAAGGATTCAATTTTAGTGGTTGATTTGATTAATCTAACGTTTGAGATTAAAGTTAGTTTTTTTGTTAAACTAGACAGTTAGATTTGCTAAAACTCAAAACAAGATATCATTAAGCAGTGACATGTTCGAAATCATTGAGATTTGGTAACATAAAGAAGCAAGAACAAGACACAAACTTAAAGAAGCAAGCCAAGACACAAACTTAAAGAAGCAAGAACAAGGACATTAAAAAAGATAGTTTTATCTGTGGGCAGTGACAAGAGTCTCAATGAACCTCAATCCATCTGAGGTTGTCACAAATGACTTTTTCTTTGCAGAGCCAGAACCCTCTGCAAAGTCCTGCAAGTTAAGAATTAAGCATAGACAAAAACTCAGAGCTCAGATTCAGATCTGGTAGATAATCCAAATTGGTAGTAAAAACTGTTGTATCATACAAACACACCTGAAAAGCTGAGGGAGATAGAGTTGCAGCAGTTGATGCTGCAACAAAGGATGCGGCAGCAAGAGCAAATGAGGAGTTCATCTTTATCTTCATTATCATCATCTTAAGACTAGATGGAGGGATGAGCAAGGCTGGCAAATAGAGCAAGAGGGTCGAGAGAAAAACCGCCAAGGTTTTTGGCCTGCCGGAACTCTCCACTCCTCTTGCTCTAAGTTTCTACTCTTTATCTTCTCAGCTGTCTCGTATTTCTCTCTGTTCTGCCTCTTTGTTTATTTATGTTTTGTAGACCTAATTATTCAAATATTAGAGTTTAAAACATCTCTCTATGTATCTATATTCATGTTTATCCATTTTTTGATGGATTCGTAACACTTTGCTTCTGTTGATTACAAACCATCAATAGCTGATATTGCACAATGTCATTGAACATATCACATGTCATTAATGTATTGGCTCAATCTCTTACATTGATAAAATACAATCAACAAATACAAAGTGCGACTTACAAATACATTAAAAAGATGAATTCATATAAATAAACATCTGTATAAATAAATTAGTCATTTCTTATCTCGACACGATCTGCCACAAGATTGCGAATTCATTGAAAACCACTTTAGATCTAAAATAAACTGTGTGCTCATTTACTTGGGATCCATCCTAAAACCCAGTGACTGAAAGTGATGGGGATATGTATATGAAATTAAGATTGAGATGAGGATGAGAACAAAATTGGGTTAGATGGAGGAGAAGGAAATTAGGATAGATGAAGTACAAACTTATTTATTTCCTTGTCCCCTTTCACATTATAAAGTGTTATTACTTATAACATTCACCATATTACATTTCTGCCCCATAGTTGCATCCTTAACAGAATGATAATAATTTACTAAACTATATCACAAAAATTGATGTGCTACATAGCTTTCTTATTTAACAGCCTGAAAACTGTGTATAACTCATGCCAGTTACAAGTGTAAACATACTAAAAAACTGTTTTACAGCAACAAAATCAACTCCAATCGAAATCGACAGGTTACCTACAAGCACGGGATTAGATGACAAGCCTGTGCAAGTGTGCATAATCCGACAAGCTTTGAATTTCAACTAAATGTGCAGGCTATTTTCAGGATATGTCTTGTACATGGAAGCTGAAGCTCACCTACAGATCCTGGCAAATCTTCTACCAACTCCGAAAATAAATGCCTTTGACAACAGTCCGTGGTCAATGCTGCATAATAAAGCAAGTGCCCCACCAACAACAAGAAATTTAGGTATGTTACTCCTCTCTCCTGGTTTGTGAGACAATTCATCTAAGTCGATAATCTTCCCAGAGTCGCTGCAAGAAGTTTCCAAGGATTTCATGAAGTCAGCTCTGACTTTAGTGTTTATTTGAGCCATTAAAGCACACTGTGATAATGGAGCACCGGCTTCTCTATGTTTTTGGTATGCACGTAGGCCAGGTTCTATCTTTTTTACAGCTCCCCACATTCCTTGTCGTATGCCAAGCTTTGCTATTTCGTACGAAATTCCCATATCTTCGTGGTGAAAGAGTATCACTTCACAAGCAGTCAACTGCCCGTCCCTCTTTGATTCAACTGGAACAAATTCGAACATCAGTTTCATTTCAATTCATACACTACATAAATGAATTAAAAACAGTAAGTAAATTTGGATGCTAATATATTAAAAACATACCTGCACGTATAAACCAGCTTGAGTAGTACAAATCAACACGCCTTGGCTTACTATGTCTGGGTACTGAATTAGGTATTCCCTGAAACAAGTATAGCTTCGGCTCAATAAAAATGCCAAGCGTACATCTTTAAAACACTGTGTGAATAATATACAGTGAAAAACTAAGCAGGTGGGAGTAGATGTACTACTTGCCTTAGTGACACAGTAGTAGCCTTTCTCTGATTCCCAAATCCGACGGCCGATTATATATTCACGGTCTGAGCAAAAGAAGGGGAACTGTTCCAGAAAATAATTATAAAACCATATGTCAGCTGATGATACAATTAACATTATATTTAACAGATGAAATGAGCTCAAGTATAAAGCTCATCTTACTTTTCTTATCCATTTGACTTGCATTGTTCCAGTGATGGAGCAGGAATCTAAGGTAACGGCCTCTATGAGCATATCATCCCACTTTGCTCTAAACTCATCATCCCAAAACAAGTCCCTAACCATCTTAGGCGTCGCATCCTCGAAGTAAGTTCTACTGCGGTACTGAGGAGGACCCGTCTACAATCATCAAACCGCAAAAAAACCAATTAACCAAAGCCCACTATTTACAAATCATAACAACTCAAAATCGCATTTACATAAAATAATAATTCAATATTGTGCGAAACTGCGAATAAGTAAATGGCTCACCTTAGTGTCTCTTCGCCATGCTTGATAGCTCATAGTAGGTGCAGACCGATCCATCATCTGAATCCAATCCGGACCACCATCCGTAACCTCAACAAGCCGGATAAGATGTTCCAAATCTTTTTCATCAACCATCCTGCCCGATTTCTCCACAATTACGTTGGATGAACTATAAGGAAAACAAACAAGTTTTCAGACACAAAACTACTCCACCTAATTACTAACAGTTAAAAATCAACCAAACTGGCTAAAAATCCAGACTTACAATAATAGGAACTAGTGTTCAATACAACACGGCATACCCTTCAACACTAACGAACACTATATGCTGCTATTTCGACAAATGAAACAAACAACAAGGTATTATCCTAAAAATATCCAGACTATGCAGTTGATGTAGTGAGCACAAACCTGGAATCTACGACCCTTGAAAACCGACTTACTCCCGAATCTAGCGGTTCTTCCAAATCAGCAGGCGGCGGAGTTCTCTCCAAGTTAACCCACCTCGGCCGCCAAAACCATCCAACCAAAACCCAACAATCAACCCAACACAAACCGGCACAAGAAAGATTAAGACTTGAAGCAAAAAGGGGTTTCTCATAACTCCATCAAAATCAGCATCAGTGCCATTCAGAACCCTCAATTTAAAAATCAAACCCTAAACCCCAATTTAAAAGAAGAACGAGTGGTTGGGAATTGAAGATTGAAATTCGATGTAGAGATTGATTGGTGAGGATAAGAGCAGCGGCGTGTTAGAGATTAAGTGAATTGCAAGGTCGGAATTCGTTAGAGGGATGAGAACAAAATTGAGATGATTTTTTGGTCAAAGAGACGTTTTGATTTGTGGTAAGATGATACGCGGCCTCGTTTACCACGAGTTAGGCAGGCCGCAGGCCAATGTGAACATGTGAAGTGAAGTGAAGCTTCTTTGTGAGTGAGTAGTTTCATTGACTTTCTAATGTTTTTTCTTGGTAATGGAAGATTGGAAGTACAAACTAGCCGCCAGTAATTTGTTATATGCACTCAAAAACGATGGTTCAGCACTTCAGCTTGTATAAAGTCAACAGTTAAACTTTGGCACAATCACATAGGTTACGAAGAAAATACTAATAAATATGTAAAAAGTAAATGTGGGAAGAAAATAAAGGTTTTTTAGGTTGAAAATGAAGCCCTTGAAAGATCAATATTAACGAAATTATCATTTCAACTTTTTTATATAACCACCTCTGGTCAAAAATTATTAAATTTTTATAGCAAATTAGTAGTTCTAGCGTCTCTAGTCGGAAGACCAGTCGTTTGTTTGCATAGTTGACTATATTTTTTAATATAATTTAGTAACAAGGAAATCTAATAACATCATTGACTCAAAATAAAGTCAATTAAAGATCAATTTTGAAGAATATTTTATTTGTTAAAATTGTAGAGATGGAGGAAGGTGGGGGATTATGAGTTTTTGATGATTCAAGCACTAAAATGAATAAGAATAAATAAAATCAAGGTTAATGATTTTATTAGATTAGTGTATTAATGAATTTGTATGATTGAATCATAATTCGCTTAATTAACAGCTAGTTTTCCACCAAGAGATGCCAAAATGGAGATGGGGTGCTACATTTTAATGTTTTTTAGATTAATAAGTGATTATATAAAAAAAATTAGGGATGATTTCTTTAAAAGTGAGCTATTTAGAGTGATTTTCGCCAAAACCCAAAAAATGATGGCTATGTATATTGATATTATGTTATCAATGGGTGTGAGACACGGGGTCGCCCTAAGGGATGGCAAGGAGGGGATGTGACCTAGGGCTCCTCTCTGAAAAGGCCCTGATATTTTTGGTTTTTCTAAAATTAGTTAATTATAGAGAGTAGTGTAGTGGCTTTTATCTAACATTTTAGCCGAAGAAGCCTCATTCGAAGCGCATCGTCAGCACGTGTTACAAACTTTTTACTTTCAAACACACATCTTCAAAAAAGTCCGTAAGTTGGGGGGCCAATTTTTTTGTCCATGAGCCTTAAAATTTCAGAAACGAGCATGTAAAATTATATCAACGTAAAACTACATTTGATTATGTAAAATTTGACTGTTGTTGTAAATTTGTAATGTTGTGGGTATCATGACAATCGTACGAGTGGTAAAAAATGTTTTGCAAAACATTACAATCGACGGTTAAGAGCAAAAGTTACTCACATCTTGTTTCATGATGTTGTTCAATGCCTAATATAGTAGTATGCAGCAACTCGGAATCGGATCGAGTGCTGCACTGCCAAAAACTGCGAGATAAAACGACGTCGTTTGGCCTTAAAAACGACGTCGTTTTTACAATGGGGTCATTTTGCAATTATAGGGTTTTAGATTAAACTACGTATTTTTATTTAAAAACTATATAAAACTACGTCACTTTTGAACTTGCAGCACATGGCAGCACTGAAAGTGGCTGCACCGGATCCAGTTCCCAGCAACTCATGGACTTAAAATTGGAGATAAGATATATTCGAGATTTTCTAAGATATCGCGATTGCCTAATATGACTTAAAGAGATACTCAAATAAACGATGATAAGGATAAAGAGGAGTTTTGAGTAAAAAAGACATTCAGTTTGAATTCAAATTGAAAGCGATTTTATTTTTAGTTGAATTGATTGGGGGATCAGTTATCTCGACTAGTATAGAAGATGGAGCTGAGCACAAAAGAAATTATCGAAATTATTACAAAACTCGAGTGAGAGGGATAACATTTTTTTTGATGGGTGGGTTTACAATTGAGTACAAGATATTACATATTCATCTAATACTTTGAACGCACAAGGCCAGGTTCAAATCCTGACCCTGAGGTTCCTTTGTCAGGTCCCTCAACTAACAGAGCACCACTCTGTTGGCGAGAGGGACAACATTGAATTTGAGAAAATTTTATACTCATAGTGAAAGGGAACTAAACGAAGCTGTCGCATTAACATCGCACTGTTCAAGAGGGAAATTTTGAACGGTGGCTTGAACGAGGTCTCATGAATTTCTAACAATGAAGAGATGATCGAATGACAAAATATGAGGTTGGACTTTAGTGGTGGGAGAGGTGAAGATTATCACTCGTATACACTTAGAAACAGTGTAGTAGTAGAGTAGGAAGCGATAGACAAATAATTTTGTACATTGATATTTGCTGTAATGAATGCATTTCCACTTGTAGAGTAGAAGTCAGTAAACAAATAATTTTATACATCGATATTTGCTATATTGAATGCATTTCCACTAAGTTGGGGATAAACCTCAAATTAGGCACACTGAACTAGGTCTAGCGGTTGGTGGTTCAAGCCCTCCCAAGTGCATATCTGCCTTGAGTATAGGGTTTGTCCATTCCTTGAGCGATGAAGTAGTAATATTTTAAAAAAAACTAGGTTACAAAATTTTACGTGTATGTTATCTTTTTTAAGTTTCAGATATTGTTTAAGCAGTATCACGATCACTAATTGAATGTCTATAGCTATCGATTTCAATTATTACTAGTAGTTTGGTGCACATTTGTGCACTAATTAATTTAAAATATGCTTAAAAAACATAAAATAATAAATATGCAGTCTATCATCACTATATAATTATATGAAATCGTAATTATTGATTTAACCAGAGGTAAAATGGGAATGTGAATTGTGGCTTCAAAAAGAAACCGTCAATTCACACCTTTGGGCTTTATATATAGGAAGATAGAGTAAAGCATAGGGATTGTGTCCTGATGTTCAATATGCGTCTTATAAAATTTATAACTTGTATATATATTTTTTCCAGACAATCTTTGATATTTTAATTTGTGTATTCAGATCAGGAATCTTCTTTTGTTTGGTGGTATCCTCCGACTGGGGTATCAAAGATTAATATAGATGCTGCTTGGCTGGAATCAACATCAGTGACAGGCCTTAGTTGTGGCTTCAAAAAGAAACCGTCAATTCACACCCTTGGGCTTTATATATATGAAGATAAGATTGAATCGTTACATAGATTGAAAATTTATATAGAAATTACATTACAGTTTATAATAAACGATGATTATTTTCACATGTATCGTAATTCATAACCACCTAGATGAAAACTTACCCCTAACATCATGTTTTACGATTGTACAAGTGAAACTCACTCGAACCATGTTAGCGTTATTAAATGGCATCAACTATTTAAAATACGAAAAATGAGACTTCCAAAATTGACATGGCCAAAGGTGTTATGTGAGTTTTTTAATATTCAACCCCAATCCTCACGCATCATTTGAAGAATATAAAAAAGAATTTAAGTCTCGCGCGTGTAATTTATTTGACTACAATTTGTCATTGTTTAAGTCGATATTTGGAGATCAAATAAAATATTCCCTTCGTCCACATTTGTTTGTCTAAAAGTACAAAATATACGATTTTTAAGATAGAAAGTAAGTATAAAATGTGTGGTTGAAAATAAATGGTTCATGAGTATAAAGTAGAATGTGTGGTTGATATTGAAGGAAAGTAGACAAACTTAAGGAGACATCCAAAATAAAAAGTGGACAAACATTAAAGGACGGAGAGAGTACATATTTGTTGAAAAATTGGAAAATATTAATATTTTTACTAAAGAGGTGTTATGGGCATCCGGGGTTGTTGGAAGGCTTGTAATTGAGATATTTTAGTAATTTAACAGAATTTACTATAAGATCATTGATGTTTAATGTATTGAGGAAGAAGAGAATATTTTAAGGGATAATTGCCGGAAACCACCTCTTATAGGCTGTAATTTCCGAAAATGCCGAAAACCACCCGCGATATTTTTAGGTAAAATATGTCCTTTTGTATAAATCTAGTTGTTTGATACACAATTATGTGCATATGAAAGAAGTAAATACGTGAAATATATTACTATATTCTATATTAATCTTTAATACGACATTTATATTTATATACAATATATAAAATAAAGTAAATATGAAAGAAGTTAGGGGTAAAATGAGAAAGAAAATGTTGCTTCAGAGGTAACCCAAAATAGACTCTTTGTGCTTTATATATACGATAGATATATATATAGAGGATGTATCCCCTAGAACCCTTCAAATCTATGGATCCGTGGATCCCCCTTTATCACCGTCCATCTGTTAGATAATATGGCTTATAATTAGACACGTGTCCTTGTGGTACAAAATCTGGTTTGGTTTGATTTGGATGACTAGTTAGCTTAGTTTGTGTCTATAAAGATATATGAGTCATTTTATAAACCCATCAAATCTATATGTAATATACAGCCTTACAACCCATACATATCTCTAATCCAAAACCCATTTTTTAAATCTCTCACTCCTCCGCGGCGATTGACGACCGACTCACCTCCGTCAAAGCTCTCACTCCTTGTCGTTTCCATCGCATCTGCATCCCCTTCTCCAACGACGAGCGCGTATCCGATGTGAGTTTGTAAGGAGGAAGAATGGAGGGTTGGATTTGGAATCTGGAGTGAGATGGAGAAAGAAGGGAAGAGGAATAAGAAAGTGATGGTGAGGGCGGTGAAGGTGAGGAAGGAGGAGAGTGTGGTGGTGGTGGATGGTGGAGTTGGGCGTACTGCTCCGTACCCAATCAAACCAAAGTTCAATCTGGGTTTTGATTTTGATTGAAGATTGGAAAGGAAAGATCCGTGTGTCTGTGTGTCTAGCAATGTTTGTGCATTTGGGTGTCTCAAAGTTTCGATCTTTACACTTGTTTTGGTGTTTTTGTGTTGAATCTGGATGTGGGTGTTCATTGTTTTCGCATTCTGAGTTGTCTTTAATTGTGTTGATTTTTAATACGTCAGTGGTGCTACTAGATAAGTCGTTGAAGTTGAAATACTCGCGGATGAGATGGAGATCGATGGCGCCGGAAGCAGATGGAGAATCGTTTGTTTCTCCAGTTGATTCTGATCCGATTGACAAAAGCGCATCAGCGTGAGTTTAGTACTTCAATTCATTTATTTGATTGAAGCAAAAAATCAATTCACAATCGTTTAGCGTTTTGTTATTGATTGAACTTGTAGTGGAAATTCAAAAAAAACTCAAATTTATTATATTTTTGATGTATGCAGGTTTTGCATCATAGAAGGTCCAGAGACGGTCCTGGATTTTGACAAAATGGAGTTGCAAGAGATTCAGAATAATATACGAAGTCGAAGAAACAAGATCTTTTTGCATATGGAAGAGGTTCATTTTGTAAATTAATCAATAAAATGGTTGGAGATTTATTTTGCCAGTGTATCATGGTTTGGATGTAGTTTTTGATGGATTTATCGTTTAGGTTCGGAGACTGAGGATTCAACAAAGAATCAAAAGTGTTGAACGGGGAATGTTGAAGGAAGAGGAGGAGAATGAGCTGCCTAACTTTCCATCATTCATTCCGTTTTTACCTCCTCTAGTCATATTTTATCATGCCTTGTTGCATATGAATTTGTCCAAAAGTGGGTAATGAATGAACTAATGGTGATTGATTGTGTTTGTTATTGCAGAGTTCAGATAATCTCAAGCAGTACTGTGGAACTTGTTTTTCACTTATATTCAGTGGGCCGCATATATGGCTTTGGGGCAGAAGACTGGTGTGCCGTGGGTCCAGTTGTATGCATTTTAGATTCACAAATCACTGCTTATGTATGTTTTAGAAACCACGGCATTTTGTTCATTTGATAACTTTCCTTTATCGGCATTCTAGTGCCTCAGTTTATGCATTGTTGATATTTGTTTTCAAGTCTAATTGTTTGTCATATGGAATCCGTTGCCATTGCTACTTCTTGAGTTCCAAATCTGAAAATATTATCATAGTGTTTCTCATGCTTCTTGGCTTCTCATGATTCTTGGCTTTTCAATTGCATTTAGATTTTTGCATTATCGTTTGCAGTTTACATGTGCATTCAAAACTTGCATTTCTAGTTGCATTTTACATGTGCATTTTCTAGTTGCATTTTGCAAGTGCATTTAGATTTTGTATTTAGTCTATTTTCCCCATTTTTTGTATAAATATAGAAGGGTTTCAGTAGGGTTTAGGCTTTTAGTAAATATGGTTGGAGTCTATGTGACTACATTCAAGAGCTCAACAAAGAGTCCAGAGATACATGGTTGGAGTTCAGTAGGGTTCAAAGTTCTAGATTTCATAAATAGGGCATAACATATTACATTATGGGTATGAAAATTGAAAAACAAGTTCATCAGTTTCGTCCTAAAGACGTAATCAATTTTTTTTGATTCACACTTGCATTGTTTCTCTGCGTAAAATGTATAAAAACTCTGTGCACCATACTAGCATTGTTACTCTGTGCCCCAAACATAAAAATCAACAGTAAGGTGCAACAACAAGACATGTTTCTTAAAAAATTTCTCTCTGAGGACTATGTGCATCTTGTATGTGCATTTTGTATGTGCATTTGGTATGTGCATTTGGTATGTGCATTTCGATATGTGCATTTGGTATGTGTATTTCGATATGTGCATTTCGATATGTGCATTTCGTATGTGCATTTCTTATTTGCATTGTCTGTATTTCTCTTTGCACTTTCGAATTCAATGTTTTCATTCTGATTCATATTACAACACATGTCGACTGACTGAACTGGTAACTGTATGTTGTTTATTATTTTGGATCGCGTTATATTTTCGTATGTCCTGTTCAGTTTCGTTTACTTGTTTGAATTTTGATTTGCAATACGACTTTTCATTTTATGATTGCATTTTTATGTTTGCATTTTATGTTTGCATTTTGTGTTTGCATTTTATGTTTGCATTTTATGTTTGCATTTTGTGTTTGCATTTTGTATTTGCATTTCATGTTTGAAGAACGTGTGTTTCCATTTCTTTGCATTTTATGTTTTATGTTACGTGATTGCATTTTATTTTTTAATTTTAAATAATTAAATATTTATTATTTATATTTAGTTTGTTTAATTTTCAATAAACAGTAATGGTGAACGGAATAAAAATATTTGTTTCATAACTTGTAAGAAATTGTTTACAAATTGTAGAAATTGTGGGTGAGATTGAAATGGATTAAAAAGAAGATGAAGTCTTGGGAGTTGATGAGTTTGGTATGAAAATGAAAGAAGAATGAAAGAAGAATGAAAAAGTCACAAACATTAAAAAGATTACAAAATTAACTTTCATTCATATCATTTCAAATTTCAAAACAACACTTAACATCAAAGTACAATCACACATTTAATACATGCAAAAACTGTCACATCACTACATTATTGCATCAACACACTTGCTGTCAACAATTAATGCTAACATTTTGATACAAACTAATTCTTAACTATGACTATAATACCCTTGGTTACATGATAAAAATGTATTTAACCTTTTCACGTGTCGCTCTCTCAATCCATCTCAATCCACGATCCAACGGTGATGAAGGGAGATCCACGGATCCATGGAAAGGGGAGGGTTCCATGGGATACTTTCCCTATATATATATATAGGTTGTATCATGTGGAACCCCCCCTTTTCAGGGATCCATGGATCCCCCTTTGCAGCCGTTGATTGCATTTTCTGTTTGCATTTTGGACGCACCAGATTGTGCCACGTGTTTGCATTTTTGAAATGCACACGTGAGTTGCACATGACAAATGCATACGTGAGTTGCACATGCTCATTAATGCGTTGGCACAATCTGGTGCGTCCAAAATGCAAACAAAAAATGCAATCAACAGCTGTAAAGGGGATCCATGGATCCATGAAAAGAGGGGGGTTCCACATGATACAAACTCTCTATATATAGGGATTATTTCCGAAAACCACCTCTTATAGGGCGTAATTGCCGAAAACCGCCCCTTATACATTTTATTGCCGAAAACCACCCTTTGTTCGTTTGTTTTTTGTTGACCGACACATTTTAACGAAAAACGTTCAATTAGTGTTAAATCTCCGTTAGATGGATTAATTAGGCATTAATTAGGTTAATTCAATTAATTAGGTTAATAAAATTCAATTAATTCAACCCCAAATCTCAACAGGGATAATTGCCGAAAACCACCTCTTATAGGCCGTAATTGCCGAAAACCACCCGTATCTCTGACCTTTTTTTTTATTTTATACAATATTTCACACTTTTGTATTACTCCGTCTGTCTATCTAATCGACCAATTCAATTATTAGATTATTAGAAATAAATGGTTGAGATGATGTCCTACTGTCCTACGTATAAATGGATGTCCTCCTTGATCTCTTTCCATCATATATATATAGGGAAAGTATCATGTGGATCCTCTCAATTTGGTGGACTCGTGGATCCCCTCTTGCACCATTGATTGCATTTTTTTGACGCACCAGATTGTGCCAACGCATTAATGAAGCATGTGACTTGCACGTGTACATTTGTCATGTGCACACGTGATGTGCACATGACAAATGCACATACGTGGCGCAATCTGATGCATCCAAAAAATGCAATCAACGGATGCAAGAGGGGATCCACGAGTCCACCAAATTGAGAGGATCCACATGATACAACCTCTATATATATATATATCTATCGTATATATAAAGCACAAAGAGTCTCATTTTACTCCTAACTTCTTTCATATTTACTTTACTTCAATCGAATATAGTAATTGTTGCACAAAGAGTCTAATATAGAATATAGTAATATATTTCAATCGATATGCAAATAATTGTGCATCAAACAACTAGGTTAAACCACCCGTCGGAGATTGCCGAAAACCACCTCTTATAGGCCGTAATTGCCAAAAACAACCCCTTATAGGCCGTAACCTAATTAATTGAATTAACCTAATTAATCCATCTAACGGAGATTTAACACTAATTGATCGTTTTCCGTTAAATGTGTCGGTCAACAAAAAAGAAATGAACAAAGGGTGGTTTTCGGCAATAAAATGTATAAGGGGTGGTTTTCGGCAATTACACCCTATAAGAGGTGGTTTTCGGCAATAATCCCATATATATATGATGGAAAGAGATCAAGGAGGACATCCATTATACGTAGGACAGTAGGACATCATCTCAACCATTTATTTCTAATAATCTAACGGTTGAGATTGATAACCGTCATTAATATCAACCGCCTGTGTATTTTGCATATTCAACTACCTATTTAATTAAAATCAACTTAATCTCAACCGTCATATTAATTAAATGTATAACGGGTGGTTTTCGGCAATTACAGCTTATAAGAGGTGGTTTTCGGCAATTATCCCTGTTGAGATTTGGGGTTGAATTAATTGAATTTTATTAAACTAATTAACCTAATTAATTGAATTTAATTAACCTAATTAATTCATCTAACGGAGATTTAACACTAATTGAACGGAAAACGTTAGAATGTGTGATTCAGCAAAAAAGAAACGAACAACGGGTGGTTTTCGGCAATAAAATGTATAAGGGGTGGTTTTCGGCAATTACGGCCTATAAGAGGTGGTTTTCGGCAATTATCCCATATTTTAATCATTTTTATTATCTCATCAACACTTTTTTCTGTACATGTAAGCAACGGTGCCCCATAAATTAATGAAAATTTCCTTGCGAGCCATCCCATAATGCTAAATAAATTCAATAAATGCATCTTGTCCAGCTGCCCCCTCCTTTCCTCTCCATTCCTCTCCATTCCTCATCTCAAAGCATACATGTGAATCAATGAGTAATTGAAGCCATTCTTAAATTTCATACATATTGCTTACCATGACAAATTAAAAGCTTCACCAAACTTAGAAGCTGCTTACAACTAGGGGTGTAAATGAAACAGTCGTTCGCGAGCTACTCGTGAACGAGCTCGCTCGGTTCGATTTTAAACGAGTCAAGCTTGAACATAATTTGATGCTCGTTTAGTAAACAAGCCGAACATGAACATATTTGGTACTCAGCTCGAATAAGCTTGTGAACGGCTCGATTATATTGATATATATTAAATTATAGGGTTCATTACAGATGACTACCTACATAATAGGTCATATTCCACTCCACCACCCTTCTATTGTAAAATTGCATTCAACCACCTGTATAACGTTTGCCGTTACTAAACAACCACCTGCACTGTTCCGTCAAAAATTCTGTTAAATATAATAACTTTTTAATATAATAATAATATTTTATTACAATACACCACCGATATAATAAATAAATTTTCATTTCACCACCTCTATAATTGCTTTCGTTACCATCTAACCACTTTTCAGTTAGCATAGATGGTTATTCGTTAACGGCGATGATTATAAGGTGGTTCAATGCAATATTAAAAAACAAAGGTGGTGGAGTGGAATATGATCTATTTTACATTAACCCTAAATTATATTCATATATAAAAATAAATTATTAATCACTGTGAAAATAAGGTGGTACTAGAACTTAGCAATATAAATATAATAATACATACAATTTGCAAAATTAGATGATATGTGATAAGCAATAAGTGAAAATCAATACACAAAAGTAAGTTTGTGAAAATATATCCCACATCGCTTGTTTGTAAATACATTCTAAGACAAACATAGTATAAATAAGCAATGATTCTTAGTGTTACAATTGTGGATTTGGACCTTAATTTAATCAAGCTCGAGATGAGCTCAAGTACTTGAATTCTTTAACGAGTTGAGCTCGAGCTCTCTTTATAAAGGCTTAAACGAACTCGAGCACAATTAATCTTATTCAAGCCGAGCTCTAGCAATCTGATGCTTGGCTCATTTCACCCCTAATTACAACAAAAAATCAACACATTTTGACTCTAACATGTTACCTTACCTCCAAGGAAAGGAATAAATGACAAGTCCGCATATAACCGGCCTATCCAGCTAGGATTTTCATATATATGTGCAGACACTTTTCAGGGTATTTTGTACATGGAACTATGGAAGCCTCACCTACAGATCCTGGCAAATCGTCTACCAATTCCAAATTATATAAATGCCTTTGACAAAAGTCCGTGGTCAATGCTGCATAATAAAGCAAGCGCGCCACCAACAACAAGTTTAGGTATGTGACTCCTCT
This sequence comes from Sedum album, assembly GCA_006409495.1. NCBI lineage: Eukaryota > Viridiplantae > Streptophyta > Magnoliopsida > Saxifragales > Crassulaceae > Sedum > Sedum album. The sequence goes on along the minus strand of QZGG01003432.1, from coordinate 4,878 downwards.
CTGATGGTTTGTCAGACAATTCATCTAAGTTGATAATCTTCCCAGGGCCACTGGAAGAAGTTTCTAAGGATTTCATGAAGGTAGCCTTCATGAAGGTAGCCTTCACTACGTTGAAGTGAGCCCTGACTATGTTATTTCATGAGATAATTAACAAAATATTAGTTTGAGTTATGTTATTTAATAGGGTTAATTGCAGTAAACCACCATTATAATATGGTGTTTTGCAGTAAACCACCATTATAAATTTTTTTTGCAAAACGAGTATATTATAACATCGCCGTTAACAGAAAACTACCAATTTTATTGTTCCGTTAAAAATCGTCGTTAAATCGAATTTTTTATTATTAATTTAATCTAATTTTAGGGTTAATTGCAGTAAACCACCATTATAATATGGTGTTTTGCAGTAAACCACCATTATAATTTTTTTTGCAAAACGAGTATATTATAACATCGCCGTTAACAGAAAACCACCAATTTTACTGTAAACCACCATTATAATACGGCTGATCCTTTCACGAGACGAGAAAATAAATATAACTAAATTTGCAGTAACAAAAAATAGTCTGATAGTTCGGATAAAGTTTAAGAGAAACAAAGAATTTAGATGAGACAGAATGACTCAATATTAACTATTGGATTAGATTAATTTGCGGTTGAATTAAAGTTGGTTTTTATATATGGGCGGTTGAATTTGCAAAAAACCCTAGCGGTTGAGATTGATGGTTATTTTTTTGAATCAAATCTCATCTGTTGGATTATTAGTATTCAACGGTTGAGATCATATCGCACTGTCTCACATTTATTTATCCGTCCTTCTTAAACCTTACTTCTGATAGTCCATTGAAATGTTATTTGGATTGGGTGAAGTGTTCGAATCCCCTCACCACCATTTCTCTTTTTATTACTTTAATCTTTACACAATAGTTTAATTTTTTTTGGTCTCTTACTTTTACGCAAATTCTTTAATCTTTACACGATTTTTAACGGAACAGTAAAATTGGTGGTTTTCTGTTAACGGCGATGTTATAATATACTCGTTTTGCAAAAAAAAATTATAATGGTGGTTTACTGCAAAACACCATATTATAATGGTGGTTTACTGCAATTAACCCTATTTAATATTCGTCAAGTTTGAATTTCAAAAATATCATTCTTTAAAGATTTGTTGTTTCCAAACCGCGAATTGATTATAGCATGTGTCGACATGGTAATTTTCTGCACATCGACTTTTCGTTTTCTGATGAGCAGGATCAATTATTTTTTAAATAAATCCCGCATTTTGAAAGAGCGGGTTCCATTGAATCAAATTCATTGTTTAATTGTTTTATCGGATTAGGATTTAATTATCTGAATGATTAGATGGGTCCATTGAATGAAGTGTGACTTCTAATTAAGTTTAATGTTTAGGAATTTACTATTATAAAATCTAATAAAACGCATATCCATTACCACTTCGCCAAATATGGTGTGCACTATAAGTCAATGGCCTAGGCGGAGGCCGTCTTTCCCTCATCTCTCGCCCATATTGTTGCCGTTCGTTTGGAGTTTCACTTGTGAATGTATTCCAATATCAGGTCATGGAACGAACTGAGATACAATTGGCTCCTTGATGTGTGCATCTGTCGTAATTCACATGAGACTTTAAATAATAGTTTTCAAAAATTCAAGTAAAATTCAGATGAATAATAAACATTAAACTAAAATTATCTTCTATGTTAGGATTTGGGATAGACTCAACATCAACTGCCAGTGCATGTAAGCCTAATTCGCGCAACTCATCCACGAGAATATGAAAGTTCTTTGCATTATTTCCTCGAGTATGGGAGTCATGTGCGACAAGAAATACATTTTGAAACTTCTTTCGCCGCCCTTACCAATGCACATGCCTAAAATGTAAAATGACAAATGTAAGGCAAAATAGATAGTTATATAATGTTAAATGAGAAATTGATAATCTAAATGAAAATATTTGCACAAAAATAAAATGAATGAAAATTTACTGGATCATTCCACACTTTCTCACTATGTTGGACTTGTTGCTGACCGAGTAAGCTCTCATCGATTGGTTCCGGCTCGACTAAATCATCGGGATCCGTCATGTAAGGGCTTTGACTAGAACTGGATGCACGATCCTCTACGTAAACGATGGCTTCGGGATGTTATATTTGATATCCAAGTGATCCTGTATATACAATGTTCTATACAAAAATCAATATCTACAAAACAACGCAATCAATTAACATCAAATTACATATATCTTCATATCCATATTCAAGCACATATATATCGAGATATATCACAATTCATTCACAACTAACATCATAATGTTTCAATTGAATACTAAGATGATTTAATTACCAAATTTGTCGCCGGAGTGAGGTTCATTAGAATACAAAAAATGTTGTGTATCGGATTACATGTGGCTTGTCACATGTGCAGAAAATTGTCATGTCAACGCATGCTAAAACCAACCCGCGGTTTGAAATCGCGGGATCTCAAAAAAGGAACATTTTTAAAACTCGAAATCAAACTTGACAAAAACGAAATAAATTAAGTCAATTATATTATTGTTGATAATTTCCCCCTAAATTTTTAAGTAAGACGTTCAGAATCTGCACCAATGTACATGCTCTACTAATAATACACCATGTCGCTTCACAAATGTTTGTGAATCCAATTCAAAATTTGATGAAGAGATTTTGATGGGTTTTGGTATTCGAGAGTCTATAGCTCCATCCAATTATTTGATGGAAAAGAAGTAAATTGGGGGTGATCACTTCCCTCTAGATTAAGGGAATAGGAATTATTCTTTCAAGTATGCATGTCATAAAGAGACTATTGAAGGTGAAACTTTATAATAGAGTCCGTCTTTGATAACCTTGGCTACTAAAATCCATATTGAGAATAGAATTAGAGAAGTTAAAGAAATGTTAGGGTCTTACAGTAAAGTACATAATCATTGAAAAATTATAACCCATTCAAAAACTGTTTTTCGACATGTTTCAGAAACTTCTGTGCATCCTATAATGCTTTGTGACATTTAACAAAACGTACAGTCTCTTCACACGCTTAGGTTTGCAACCAAATTCAATAAAGGAACATGTCCAGCTGCCCCTCTTTTCCTCATCATTACTCATCTCAAAGCCTCCATATGAATTGTAGTAATGGTCCATACAAGCCATAACGCCACAGCGGCTCCTGAGTTTGCCTGAACATATCATTCAACCACATAAATGTGTTATCCATCAGTAACAGCTTTTTCTCAAACAATCTGAGTAAAGGTGCATTTGGCTCAAGCAATCTTCTAACACTTCCGACAAGCAAAGGTATCGATATGTACAACTCATAACTAGTTTTCGAGTAATACTAAAACTAAATTTGCGTTCAAGTTTCAACTACACCTCTAAGTACCATAACTAAAAGTTGTGAACAATTTTCAAATTTACTAACCTTAGCTTCAGAAATGGTCAAGTACCCATCTCCGGTAGGTCCAATCTTTGGCGGAACCACCCCACCGCCTCCACCAGTTTTAGTGGTTGTGTTGCCAATCCCCAAATCATAGGCCAGCTTCCCATCTGGGTTAAACAATCCATAATTCCTCTCTGAAGTCGGTCCAGGCTTCAAATTCTCATTAAACATTGCAAACACATATATGTTTAAATCCCAATTAGGCCGCATTGGCGTCCCTTTCTTTTGCTTCATCAGTTTCATCAAATTCCCATTGTACTTTCGTGCATTTTCTGCCGTCGCACCCACCTCATCCGCATCCCCTTTCGAAGGCCACCCGGTTTCAGATATCTGTACTGACACATTATTATATCCTAATCCACTTAAAGCAGCATAGACCGCGTCAATCTGCGCAAATAACATGTTGTCGTAAAATAAGTGTGTGGAAGGATCGTTGATCCCTTTATTAGGCTGAAATAGCACAAACTCAATCGGAATTTCCTTCGGATTTGATTTATAAGCGAAGTAAGGATACGCATTGATCAAAAAACACGATCCGGTCCTCGAATGGAATTCAACAATAGGAGCCATAAACTTCACCAAATCACTCCGAAATGCTCCGGCCGAAGGCGGGTATGATACTTGCAGCGTAGCTAGCGAATGGGCAGTCGTAACACTCACTTTCTTATCGAGCGATAAGCTGACAAGGGCACCGTGTATACCCTCCATCGCTGGTAACAAATCATTGCTCAAAACAGTGTCATTGAGTGTTAGAATCTCGTTACCGACAGTTATAGTTGTTATTTTTGTTCCGGGGAGGTACACGTGGACGTTGGATTTGACCCAAGAGATTGCGGCTGCTGGATCTTTCATTCTTGATAAATCTTCGTTTCGTACTCCGACAATAAACTCGATCCCGGAATTTGAAAATGCGCGGAGGACAGAAGGGTCAGCATCGTATAGTTTGATCCGTTTAGCACCGAGTTTGTGTACTAGCGGGACGACCTTGTCGGGTACCGGGAGATTGTTGGCAACTTGGCCGTAGTTGACGCCGAGTGAGCTTACTTCACTTACTGTAAAAAATGCGGATAAAAACACAGCAAATGGGGTGAGGAGGGTTCTGCTGAAATCCATGGCTTGGGGTGGACAGACCAGGTTTGATGAGCTGTTTTGAGCTGAAACTGGGGACTAAGAGAATGTTGTTGGGTGGCTTTTTGGTGGATTCGTTACAGCCAGACACAAGCAATCGGAAAAGGAAAGGGCAAACTGGTAAGAGTGGGTGTAACTGATTGGAGGGCTTGTCGGTAGGGACTTGGGAGATATTTTTGTTTATTTAGATTTTTCGGCTGCGTGATTGTAGGGAATGTTTTTGTGAGGCTGAGAGTTTATTTTCATTTTATCTATTACCATCCATCCGACACAAAAAAG
>QZGG01003431.1:0-23712 GCA_006409495.1 Sedum album | reverse complement strand
CATCTTTACAAAAGCTGAACCAAACATGTACAAAAGTGAACCAAACATCTATTTTGTACGACCTTGTGTCTATTATGGTTCATGAACCAAACATGTACTAAAGCTGAACCAAACATGTATCGTAATAAATTCTTTTCTTAATAATGCATTGAATTGAACGTTCCATTGTAATGTATGTCGAGTGTTTTACTTCCGATCTCAAAACCCATTATGTTTGCTTCTTAGTTTGAAATAGGTTGTTACAAAATTTGTCGATCCGTTCGGAATCCAAAAAATCGAAACTGTCAATTGGTTACCAAAAAATAAGGAGGTGAAAATGCAAATATATTTTAAACATATTTCGATTTTATCTAATTACTAATGTACCCTTTCTATTATTTAAAGTGAATATTTTAGGCAATTAAATCTAACCATTAATTAAATACAGTGGACGGTTAGGATTTTGTTTTATGTTTTAACCAATATACCTGTTTCATTTGATCCGTTTTCTTGAATTAAATCTATCTTTACCCAAAAATAAGAACGGTTACAAATAGTATAATGAAACGAGTGTGTGTGGTGATATCAAATAATATGAACGATATTATATAAAAGTTTAGTATTAAATAGCTAGGTATTTTTAATAAAATAATTATAGTGCTTTCTCTAATTATCTCTTTGATAAATGCAAAAAAATAAGAAAATAACATTTGATCTTGCAATTTAACATTAATAATTGAAATCAAAGACACGGAAATTTTAAATGTAAAAACTCAAAAGAAAGAATATCAAAATAAAAAACTGAAATACTTTTTATAAAAATATGAAAAATGAAAACAATTTAGAATTTTCTTACCAAAGAATAATGAGAAAAAAATCAAGGTGGACAATTATGTTTTTGTGAGACCGTGAGAAATAATATCAAACATTGATTACTAATAATCCAATGAATCAGATTTAAACTCATAACCGTCTAACCCAATCGCTCCGTGTTTTTTGCTAATCCAACCGTCCTATTTAATTAAAGATCAATTTAATCTCAACTATCAGATTAATCAAATTAACGCATTGAAATTTGGTCATTCCTTCTCATAAAAACATAATGTCCATCGTGATCTTAATGCAAACAATAATAATTTAAAGATAACCTCATTTGACTTTTTTCAAAAGTTATTACCGAGTACAACACACCAAATAAATAAACTGATTGTCAAGACAAATTACATTAGATGTACACACACATTATGTGCACATAACTGATTTTGTATATATTTTAGAGTAAAATTTAAGAAGGAACTCAACCTGTATGATTTTTTTGCAAATTCCAACCGTCCATTTAATAAAACCCAACATGTATGGTTTTTTGGAAATTCAACGTTCATTTAATAAAACCCAGCCTGTATGGTTTTTTGCAAATTCAACCGTCCATTTAATAAAACTCAACTTTAATCACAAGCATCGAATTATCAAAATCAACGGCTGAGATTAAGTCTTGTTGTCTCACAAATATTTAATATATCTCATGAAACCAACCCTATATTTATATAATATAATTTATAAAAAGTGTATCAAATATATAATTATTAATGAAATAAGGGCAATTTGGGAAGGACGACTTGAAAAGAAATCATCAATCTAACCATTTGCGCTTTATGTATAAGATATGTATGACATGCATGTGTGTGTGGGGATATCTTATGTGGATTCATCTATTTTGATGGTTCATTTTTGTGTTCTTCCTTGCTCTTATTTATACGCATTCACTCCTAAATTGCCCAGAAAACTCGTCATATATTCCCATGAGCCTCGAGGTTGATAGCTTTTCATTTCCAACGCTGATAATAAATGTAATTTGTTAAATATGGAATTGCCGTGGAGGGCACTTGATTTAATGTCGCGGGGGTTAAGGATATATGTTAAATGTTTATCCTCCACGTAAGTAAATAAATACCTCAGAGATGAGATAAAGACTGGATCCTTCTTCGCTTATGTTGTCTTATAAGTCGTTGTCAAAACAATATTGATGCATATATAACATAAATCATTCATAAAACGTAAAATAATATATGAAAAATGCAATCAAGTTTTGAGATTTTGCGATTTTATGGATCATATAAATATGCTTGATCATAACCATAATTTTTGTTGATCTCGAATTTATAATATCAGTTAGATATTTTTGTAAATTACCTTCCTAAATTTATACTTATAAAAAATACTCGGAAAATCTTTAATTTATTTCATTATTCTTAGGAAAAATAAACTTTTGTATTATGATTTCTAATACACTATAATTTTTGTGCACATAAATTTGTGCAAATAATTGTTTTTTATTTATTTACTATAATATAATTTATGAAAAGAGGGTAATTAACATATAAAGTATGTAAAAATGAAATGGAGTTGGAATAATGTGGGAATGTGAACTATGTCTTCAAAAGAAATTGTTAATTCACTCTACTTTATACGAAGTATGGGATAGATGCCAATTAATGGTTTTTATAAAATTTAAAAATTTAAATAAGATTAGAAAAATATGAAGTTATGCATTGATGAGCACAATTTGTCTAAACATAAAAAAAATCAAGATAAATAAAACAGAAGTATTCCCTCCGACGAAGAATAAGCTAAACGGATGATCATGCAATATTCCGCTGGGAAGCCGAAATTCTCTATCAAAAAAGTCAAAGACAGAAATCAAGACAACCTCATTGGACCTCATGGAACATTGCATGAGTGCATGCTGATACGTCAGCATCGACTGTTGACCAATTGAACTACGTGTCGACCCAAGAAAGCCCAGGTCTACCATGACGCATATTGTGCCCTTTGTTTTGTCCTCATTTCTCCTAATATTTAAGCGCTAGAGGTTACTTTTGCATGGATAAAATTGTGCTCTTTTGAATTATATAGGTAGCAAAATCCAATTCAAACAACAAAGATAATTTTTAAAAGACTGTATTTATTATTCCATGTGCGAGGTTGGATAATGCAATGTCAAACAAGCCTACCAGGAAAAAACAAAGGTCAGAGTTTGAATGCCGTCTCATACTTACCATATCTCCACATCTCATGTCCACATCCATCTCGGACTCCACCAATCCCAAAGATTGATATTTATCTCCTGAACATGAAGTTGACGTATATCGTATATGGATAAAAGTTTTGCAGTACGCTTCATTTTGGAAAAAACAAAACATCAAAACAACTTTTTAACTTGGTTATTATGCACCCATGTTAATCACCAATTACATGATGCCCAGAAAATTCTGACATTCAGGGAAAGATGATGAAATCAGCATAAGGAAAAAGATAAAAATATAAATAATTTTATAACATAAAAATGTTACTGTTTTAGTTGGCCTCGGTAAAAAAATCTTTGAGAATGTATGATCTGGTCATGTCAAGATCTGTATGATTTTTCTATTTGCAACTCCATTTGGTTGTGGCCTTCATGCAAATGTAGATAGATGTAAAATGCCAACAAAAACTCACTCTTTGTCAACAAAAAAACTCACCCTTTGTCTGATTTAAGTATTTTAAAATAGTCTCCATTTTGTTATTTCATCGGTTTAGATTTCTTAATTTGCCAAGAACTTTGGTTTGTGTTTTTTATGAAAAGAATTTTGATTTCTGTTTATATGAAAAGAACTTTGATTTCTGTTCGATGGTTTACACTCGTGCATTGCAGCTAAAGGTGATAGAATCGAGAGAGACCATAAGTTTTTGTAAGAAGAAGGACATAATCGTTGATTTGATTGATCCGAAAACAATTGAGTAAATTGATTTTTAGTTAAATTGGACGGTTGACTTTGCAAAAGACACGGGCGGTTAGATTTGATTTTAGATTAAATCTCACTCGTTGAATTATAAATAATAGATAATTGAGATTGTGTCGCATCGTCTCACAAATACTTATATGTCATTCTCGAACTTTTCCCACTGCTAAAGTTATCAATTAATAAACCTAATGCGAGTTTAATTTTATGTTTCTTTTAAAAACCAAATAAAAAGACTTGAACATTAAATTTGAGTGCTGAAATCGACCTAAAGTTTGATAGAAACTGAAGAATAACATATAATCAATTATATAACTTTTTAGACCATTAAGATATGTTGTGCGGAAGAACAAGAAGATGAAAGTAAAGCACCTCTTAGGGTTTTCTAATTCAATGTATATTTTTGTTACATGAAACTCAAAACCCTAATCTAGTATTTTTACATACTCTAAAACCGACATATATAACAATTCAATGTTATGCCGACCATCCAAGCGTCGTCACAAGAAGCCCAAAAGTTATCCTGAATCTAGTGTCACTAATAACAAGATAGTTTTCCGGAAGTAAGAACATTTTAGTGTTGAGGATATACGTGTACATGTTGAGATCAATAAAGAAAGAAACTATTTAAGATCTTGCGATACAATATGACTTAATGAAGAATCTAACGCGCGTTAACAAAGTTATTCTTTTATTAAAGTAAGAAATTTATACTCACAAAATACTTGTAAGTTGAGAAGAGTAATTCATAATTTTAAATCACGTGCATTAGATTATTGAAAAATATTTGATAAAATTACTCGTTTTTTTTTTTTTTTTTGATAAAATTACTCGTTAACGTCAAGTCTCTCGTGAATTTCAAGCCATGCGTATACAAATTGTTTTCTTGCCTAATTTGTGTTTCTCGGTTTATTCACAATCTAGAATGTCCCCAGATGGACATCACAGAAGTTGTTATTTAGTGCATAGATTATTTAGTTACTGACCCTGAAATCACAATATGATGGAGAAGCTGAGTAACTACAGTGATACTTTCATTTCATGACACGCTTCAAACCCTATCCTATTCCTATATTATTTTATCACTCTTCCACTACCGTCAGTGCCCTATAAATAGAGGCAATGAAGCCAGTATCATGCATCACAACTTCTCTTCAAAACATACACATAGGAAAAGCATGAAGACTAGGGTTTTTATTTTGATTGGTTTCTTGCTAGCCATTGTTGTTATTGTCTCTTCCGAGGTGGTAACCACTGATGAGAAATCCAGTAAGTACTTCTCAACAAGCTTAAATGTTTTATCCATCAGAAATCAGTACTACAAGTGAATATTCACTATTTCTGTTCACAGAAAAAGATGAAAAGGATGTAGTGGCGGAAACTGCACAGCCGAATGAGATGGACACTCCAACAAATAGAGGAGGTGGAGGATATGGTGGTGGTGGAAAAGGTCATGGTGGAGGTAGTAAAGGTGGCGGTGGAAAGGTGGTGGTAAAGGAGGTGGAGGAGGGTATGGTGGTGGTGGAAAAGGAGGTGGCGGCAAAGGGGGTGGCGGAAAGGGAGGCGGTTATGAAGGTTGGTATACAAAATACACTAATTTATTTCTTAAGTTAAACTCTACACTTAAGTTTTAGATATTGTGACCTGATCAAGGCATAAGTTACTTATGTAGGTGCAGAGGATCAAGAAAGTTTAGGTGATGAAAAAGTATCGAGGAGGATATGGTGGGGGCGGATATGGTGGTGGTGGATATGGTGGAGGACGTGGTGGAGGATGGGGTGGAGGAGGACGTGGTGGCGGATGGGGTGGCGGAGGACGTGGAGGATGGGGTGGAGGTTAGTGAAGCACAAAATGTCGTTTCTTTATATACAAATTCCTCATTTAACTATAAAGTGCTCATCTCTCGTTCATTAGGTTCACCTACTAGGATATATAAGATAGATATGTTCTATGTATACAGGTGGTGCAGCGCAAGAAAATGTGGACACCTTTGATTGAGAAATACCGTGGTTGAGGATGGGGATGGCGGACATGGCGGTGGAAAAGGGGGATGGGGAGGAGGCGGAGGACGAGGAGGATGGGGAGGAGGTAAATAATCTCTAAAAAGGCACCACAAGTTTGATATATAAAATACACACACACATGGTAAAGTTGCTTGGTTTTATACTACCTTTCCCATGCAGGTGGTGTTTCCCAAGAGGAGGACATAGACATCCAGCACGGCGGAGGATGGGGAAAAGGTGGAGGATGGGGTAAGGGCGGAGGAAAAGGTGGATGGGGCGGAGTATTTGTTATATCTAAAAATCTATAAATTTTGTTCTCTTGATGCATTTTAATTAGCCATTAATTTCAAGTTAAGGGATGGATGTATAAAACCAATTATCATCTTCGTAGGGGGTCTAGCTCAAGAGGAGAACATGGATATCCAGCACAGCGGTGGATACGGCAAAGGTGGAGGATGGGGAAAGGGCGGTGGAAAGGGAGGATGGGGAAAAGGTGGTGGAAGAGGAGGATGGGGAGGAGGGCAAGTAGAGGAAAATGAAGCAGAGCCATGAAGTTAGAGAAGAGCCTTCTAAATTAGGTGTTGTCGTATGTATGTATAGTAAGATAGCGAATAAGTTGTTTTAGCTCTGCATGGAGCAGTTAGTTTACTGTCCATGCTTAGAGTAAGAATACATGTGTAAAACCCTAGCTGAGTAGCACTAGCTTCTAGCAGGGTTAAAGTATCCATAGTGTAACGGATGACGTTTAAGATGTTGTCTGATTGCCCATAAATGTATCGCAAGCTTTTCAGTTTATGAATCAAATGGTAACGTAAAACATATTTTTCAATTAATATACTCTGTTTGACAATCCCAGGCACAAGCGGACTAATGTAAAGTTTAAGGGTGTCTGATTGCCACCTCACACTTGTCGCTAGTTTTCAAACTTCACATTTGGCTGATGTATTCACGTAATGTTCATTTGGGGGCCGATTTAAATTAATAATTGTGAGTTCTCGGCTCCTGTTAGTCACACTTTTTATTCACTAATTTTTTTTTTTTTGATTAAAAGGCCCAAAGGCCAAAGGTACATTTAGAGGACTTAAAAGGCTAACTGAAAGTTAGTCTGACTCAGTCTAGTCTAAAGAACTAGGAATTAGAAAATAATGACTAAACCGAGTACTTCGCCTCGGTACCAATAAAAATAATGACAGAAACTAAGTGAGCACTGTAGTAAAGTAAGTCCATGATGATCCGCTTCCGAGAATGCAATGATAATAAAATAATAACGTCGGTAGACATCCAGAAAGATATTCTCGGTCGAGAACCGATCAAAGACTAAATGTAGACGGTTCAAACCGATCCGATAGAAGATGAGCTTGAGTCAATAAAGCACGTGGACCTCAGGCACGTGGAAGATACGGAGACATGCAGGTTGCAATCCAAACACGTGGACATTGATACAACATCAAAATGAAAACGTGAAACAGGTGTCACGCGTTAAGAGCAGAATAAGCCACGCAGAATCTGAGACGACCGACTCACACAGCACGGTTGAACCAGGCGGAGCAGCTGAACTGCCGGCAGCAGAAGGCGGAGCAGCTGAACGCACCAAAACTGACCCGGTCCACCACAACCCAAGAGCTGCAGCACCACCGACATCAACGCACCAGAGGCTGGCTGGAACGCCACCTCTAAACACAGCGTCCACTGCCAAGAACGAGCTAGAGCCGCAAGGCAGGGACATGAAGACCACTACCGTCCGAGACGACGTGGAACAGAAAACAGAATTTCGCAGCCAACCGACGAAGCAGCAGCTGCAGCACCACCGGCGAGCCACGAAACCTGAAACAGAGAGGCGGCTGAGCGACGGCCATTATACATCCGCCACTCACCACCCAACAGAGAAACAACAACTCAGGAGAGGCTGGCGAAAACGCCACCCCTAAATACGGCCTCTGCAGCCATGAACGAGCCAGCACCGCGAGGCAGACGGAACGGAGTATCGGACGGTGAAAGATATGGAGGAGTGAACCGGCCGAACCCAAACCCCCAGCTACGACACGAAGACATCCCCTCGCCAACAGCCAAACCCTGAACAACCGTCAGAGAAGGTCGGCGACCGAGAGAATGTCGTGGAAGAGAATGTCGCCAACAGCCACTAATTATATTCATGTATATGGTGCAGTCTCTTAGAGACACATGATATGCAACAAAGCATCTAAAGAAGGTCCAGATAATGCCACGTGCTCTATTATATACATCCATTGGTTAAAAAGAAAAGTGCAGATAATGCAGCAGATAATGCCACAGATAATGATCCGTGACTTAGTTATATGTCTGTTTAAAAATGTGACACGTATCTTCTCATTATCAATTGATTGAATGATCTAATAGTTTGAATGGGGTCTCAAGATCTCAAGATCCATCAAAAAAAAAAAAATCTCAAGATCCATCACACAAGCAAATACAAGCAAGTTGCGCAATTATTACTTAAATACCAATTATTAGTGACGGAAAAGGTTTGAGGAGAACCAATAAATTTGTGTGAGATGGGAGGGCATCATTTCAACCGTTGATTTCTATCAATTCAACGGTTCACTTTGATAACCGTTACTCACCAACCGTCCCGTGTTTTTTGCTAATTCATTATTAATTTAATTAAAAATCAATTTAATCTCAACCGCTAGATTAATCTAAATCAACGGTTGAGATTAAATCTTTATGTCTCACAAAAATTTAATGTCCTTCTAGAACCCAAATCTATTAGTAACATCTTTATATTGCATCCAAAAATACTTGAGAAATCTTTCCAATTGAGCAAACCGTACCTGAGTGTATGTGCTGGAAAGAACCGTGCTTATAAATATGGATAGAACCGTACTTAAAATTTTGGATACAACCGTTCTTAAAAATATGGATAGAACCGTGATGAAAATTTGGTCGTGCAAACCGTATCTCACTACTAGTAATTTTATGCGTCTCCACTCCGTACATATATATACGTACGAATTATATCATGTGGATCCATCTATTTTGGTGGACTCATGAACCCTCTCTTGCATCCGTTGATTGTACTTTTTTAATGCACCAGATTGCACAACGTCATTGCATTTGTCATGTGCATATCACGTGCAAAATATGGCAACTCACATGTCTCATCAATGCGCTGGCATAATCTTGTATATTGAAAAAATGCAATCAACGAATGCAAGAGGGGGTTCATGAGTCCACCAAAATAGATAAATCTACATGATACATTCCCTACATAAGTGTGCAAATTCGCAAGTATTTGTACACTTCTTATGCTTGATTCTTGCTAGTTTTCAATTATTTTGTGAAAGAATTTGATACTCATTTGTGTTTTATGCAGATTTTATTCAAAGTTTATCAAAGAGAGTACAAAGCACAAAATGGAGCAAAATGGATGAAAATTCAAGTCAAGTGCCCAAGAGCAAAACCTACTCTCCCGAGCAAAAATCAAGTCCAACCGAGCAAGTCCCAGAGAGTGGCGAGCAGACCCAACTCAGCCGAGGAAATTGACCCAAGACGGCCAGAGATCACCTTGGCCGAGCAGAAATTCCCATGCAGAATTTGCTCGGCCGACCAAGCATGCAAGCTCTCCTCGGATGATGCACAACCTGATCTGCTCGGCCATGGAAGTTCTGCTCGGCCGACCAGAGCAGGGGATCATACCTGAAGAGATCAAAGGAGTTCTGCTCGGTCGAGGACCAAGCTGCTCGGCCCAGGAGTTATCAAGAGTTGATACAATAATGCTCAGTGATTTTTACTCGGGCCGAGTAGAAATCTGCTCGGGCTGACCAAGAGCAACCCTGTCGAGCACAAGCTGGTCTGCCGAGGAACAAACTGCGCCTTGTTCAAATCTGCTCGGGCCAGGGAAATTCAAGTCGGCCGAGCAGATTGTTCCCTAATTATTCTGCTCGGCCGAGGTCAAACTTGCTAGGGAGAGGACCACCGAGTATATAAACTTTTTGGACATTTCAAACTCGGGGCCTGGAACTGAGATTCGACTCCAAACCCTAGAAATCCGATTTTTGAAGATCAAGAGCTTTTGTGTTCAATTGAAGACTTAGGAGTGAAGATCAAGCATCAAGCTCTACATTTCTACTCTAGTTTGCAATTTAATTTCATGTTTTCATACATTTCCATTGTTGTTTCCTTCCTAGTTAGCATGAGTAGTGAGTAGTGATTGGTTAGGGATCCTATGGTTCCCTAGGTTACATGCATGTATTTGGATGATGATTAATTTGTTATGCAATGAATTTTGATATAAATTTTGTGTATTGGCTACAATTATTAAATGTTGCACATTAAGTGTTTGTTAAAATGCTTAAGTGTAATTAATTGAACCTAATCAATGATATATGCAATGAAAGTTGATATTAAGTTGATTAGATAGCCTTGCATGAATAATCTACCTTGATCTTGACATGAAAGTGTAGGATTGAGTTAGATGACTAGTTTACTTGATCTAGGTTTTGGTAACTCTTCCAACATATTGAAAGATTGAGGAAGAGTCCATTACCTAAGGGAGAGCTGACGAGCACGTCGTTGAGTGCTGCAAATTTGGCCCGACTCTCCTTACTAGTATAGTATTGGCAAGCTGGGGTCGAATCCACAGGGAACGGTAGAAGTCTCTTTTCAACTACAAACTAAAGAATTGGGGTTGTGCGTGAGTGAAACAATTAAAAGAAAGCAAAACTGCTGCGCAAGTACAACTGGCGCACACACAGACAGTAGGTATAAAAGATGCAAATAACTATGCGAGAGATGAGCTCGGTTCAGATTCGTCACTATGAATTTCTATGTTTATCCTCGGTCACTAAAGATACATGATATATGGTTCACGTAGGTTAAGGTCCTGTCACAGCTTAATAACCTACACATACATTCCGGTCAAAGTCTGTATGATATTATTACTCAATCTAGTCTAGTCAATAACGAATCCGGTCAAGGTAGCTATTGCCTGTTCTAGTGTTACTCCTATCATTCACAGTCACGTACTTCTGATAGTTTAACTATAGATAACAGATCCTACAACTAAGTCTGCGGTGCAAGGCTTCGCTTAATTGTCTAACCTAATTATCATGCAATTGAGTTCGGAATAATAATACTAAACTTAATCATGCAAGTTAAGAATAAGACCTCAAAACATATAATTCATAGATCAAAATCCAAACCGAGTTCAGTGAGTTTAGCTACTCATGCTGATTGAATACATCTCAAGAATAATTATAAGACAACTTAAAATAACAAGACAAATCTGTATGGTGCGTCGGCAGGCCACGCGTTTGCAACCGCACGCCCCTTCCTGAGCAACTAATTTCCACGAAGACGGTCTGTTTTTCCGTCTCGTCACGCTGGTAGGGTTTCGCCTTCGGCATCTGCGTGACTGAGCTTGCTCTTTTTTCTTTGACCGCGAAGTACCAACCTCCACGAATACTCATAACCATGCAACCGATCCTCAAGCTTTATTCGGTCGACTGCTTCTCTAGGACGTTTCTATCAACTCCACATCCCTCGTTATTCCACTCAAGAGACACACAAAATTCGAAAAAATTATCAAAATATCAGAATATGTCATATAAGCACAAATACCACAGGTGCGCGAGTGCGCAACAGGTCGCGCACGCCAATGTTTCTCGCGCGCAATTACCTCTTGAGATGTGTTCACATTCGGTTTGGTTAAACTAAAAAAAAACGAAAAATTTAATTCTACTCCTAAGTTAAATGTACTACTACCCCCCCACACTTAAACAAAAACGTGTCCTCACGTTATGCACAAGTAGTAAAGAAGGCAATAGTAATGCACGGGTTACCTCCCGGAAGTGCCGTGGTTTAACGTCGCTGGCTCGACAGTACCTTGTTTGGTCAATGCCGTGGTATTTCTTCAATGTCCGATTGAGTTGACGCGCGGGTTCTCTGACGCGTCTCTTTGCGCGCGCGGTATGCAGTGCGCGTGGCTGATGGTTCATGTGCGTGTTCCTAACTCCCCCGGTGCTGAAAGGTCGAACTCTTGTGCTTGTGGAATAGGCCCTGAAAGGTACTGCTTAATTCGCTGACCGTTCACCTTGAAGCGGTGATGATCCTTTTCATCTTCGAGTTCACGGCTCCGTATGCAAAGATTTTTGTGATGGTGAAAGGTCCGGTCCACCTACTCCGCAACTTTCCTGGCATGATCTTCAAACGGGATGAGAATAACAAAACCTTATCACCAATGTTGAAAGAACGACGAAGAATAAACTTATCGTGATATATCTTGGTGCGCAACTTGTAGTCGCGCGTACTGTCATATGCGTCTGCGCGCAGCTCTTCCAGCTCGTTTAAGTCCAACATTCTCTCTCGTT
Source organism: Sedum album (assembly GCA_006409495.1). NCBI lineage: Eukaryota > Viridiplantae > Streptophyta > Magnoliopsida > Saxifragales > Crassulaceae > Sedum > Sedum album. Next base: position 11,604 of record QZGG01003431.1, on the reverse strand, counting down.
GTGCACTATCCAGATCCAAATTGCATGCGCGCAAAGCCCAGTATGCCTTATGTTCTAATTCCACTGGAAGGTGGCATGCTTTTCCATAAACTAACCGGAATGGGGAGGTGCCGATTGGGGTCTTGAAAGCTGTCCGATATGCCCAGAGTGCGTCATCCAGACGAGGCTCCAATCTTTGCGCGTTGGCTTCACCATCTTTCGAGTATGCGCTTGATTTCTCTGTTGGAGATTTCAGCTTGGCCGTTTGTTTGTGGATGGTAAGCCGTGGAAGTTCTATGTTGGACCCATAGTGTTTGAGTACCTGTGCCACCAACCTGTTACAAAAATGCGTTCCTTGGTCACTGATCAGTGCCTTGGGTACACCATAACGGCAGAAAACGTTAGTGCGCAAGAAATCAGTAACAGTTTTGGCATCATCTTTTCGTGTAGCCTTGCCTCAACCCATTTAGATACATAGTCTACAGCTACAAGAATGTACTCAAATCCGAAATGAAGGAGGGAAAGGACCCATGAAGTCAATTCCCCATAAATCGAACACCTCATCTACCATGATAGGCATCTGAGGCATCTCGTTGCGCGCCGATATGTTACCTGCGCGCTGACATCTATCGCAACTTTTGCAGTGCGCGTATGAGTCTCTGAACACATGTGGCCAATAAAAACCAGAATCTAATATTTTCCTACTAGTTCGTTTAGGACCAAAGTGACCTCCACATGCATGTCATGACAAAAGGCTATAACTGACTCTATTTCATGATCTGGAATACAACGTCTCAGTATTTGATCTGGACCTATTCTAAATAAGTACGGATCATCCCATAGGTATAGTCTAGCATCATGTTTCAATCGGAGCTGTTGCGGTTTGTTAAAAGTAGGTGGGAACTTACCAGTGACCAGGTAGTTCACAATGTGCGCATACCATGGTACCTTACCCTGTAACGTCATTATGTGCTCGTCTGGGAATGTCTCCTTAATGATCCCCTGATCCTCCTCTCTGATTATTCGACTAAGGTGATCTGCTACTGTGTTATCCGAGCCCTTTTTGTCTTTGATTTCAATGTTGAATTCCTGCAAAAGCAACAACCAACGCATGAGTCTCGGCTTAGTTTCTTTCTTGGACATTAAATACCTTAGTGCGGCGTGATCCGTGAATATGATGACTTTGGCCCCTAATATGTATGCACGGAATTTCTCTAGGGCAAAACAATGGCTAGTAACTCTTTTTCAGTGTGGTGTAGTTCCGCTGCGCTGGGTCCAGTGTGCGCGAGGCATAGTAGATGGCGTGTGGTTTTTATCCTTGCGCTGACCAAGTACTGCGCCAACAGCATAGTCGCTCGCGTCACACATCAACTCGAATGGTATGTCCAATCTGGCGCCTGTAGTACTGGCGCGCTAGTCAGTGCGCGCTTCAGTGCGTCAAACGCTGCGCGACAGGCATCTGTAAAGTCAAACACTACATCCTTTTGCAGGAGGTTAGACAATGGGGTAGATATTTTAGAAAAATCTTGAATGAAACGTCTGTAGAATCCAGCGTGCCCTAAAAAAGATTTGATTCTCTAACATTAGTGGGGTACGGCAAGCTAGCAATAAGATCAATTTTTGCTTTGTCTACCTTTAACCCTTCTCTAGAGACAATATGGCCTAGCACTACTCCATGCGTGACCATAAAGTGACACTTTTCATAATTCAAGACTAGGTTCTTAGATATGCAACGTTTCAAGACTTTATCTAAATTTTCCAGACATTCATCAAACGTGTTCCCATGCACAGTAAAGTCGTCCATAAACACCTCAATGCATGAACCCAACATGTCCGAAAATATGCTCATTACTAACCTCTGGAACGTACCTGGCGCGTTGCATAATCCAAAAGACATGCGCCGGAAAGGCAAACGTACCGAAAGGGCATGTGAACGTTGTCTTTTCTTGGTCTTCCGCAGCTATGGGAATCTGATTGTAACCTGAAAATCCATCCAAGAAACAGTAATGTGGTTTACCTGCCAATCGGTCAAGCATCTGATCTATAAACGGCAAGGGAAGTGATCCTTGCGCGTCACTGCGTTCAGCTTCCGGTAGTCTATGCACATGCGCCAACCGTCTGTATCCTCTTGGGCACTAGTTCTCCTGCTGCGTTCTCCTCTACGGTGATTCCACCTTTTTTGGGACAACATGTATCGGACTTACCCACTTACTATCAGAGATGGGATAAATGATTCCAGCGTCTAGCAGCTTGATGATCTCTTTCTGTACCACCTCCATCATAATAGGGTTAAGTCTTCGTTGGGCATCCCTGCATGGTTTGGCTCCATCTTCTAACAGAATTCGATGCATGCATACGTCTGGGCTGATTCCGCGCAAGTCATCCAATGTCCATCCGAGTGCGCGCCTGTTGTTGCGCAAGACTTCTACTAGACGTGCTTCCTGCGCAGGTTCCAGCTGATTCTTTATAATCACCGGCTTAGTCTCATTGTCGTCCAAAAACACATACTTCAGATGCTCTGGGAGTTGCTTCAGTGCGATCTTTGATTCCTGTATGTTACGAGAGACAGCCGTGTCAGTAACACATAATTCAGTACTAGAAACAAGATACCTCAAGTCGGCAGCTTGGTGTTCCCTTCTTCTTCGTGCGCGTCTGGTAATGCGCCAGTTGTCTGGCGCGCCTGCTCCTCTTCCACCGCTTCATCGATAATATCCAGTGCGTTTATTGTAGAATCATCAGGTGGAAACTGCATGCCCTTGAATATATTGAAGTGTATGACCTCACCATCGACTTCCATTGAAAGAGTTCCTTTCCATACGTCGATTCTTGTTCGCGGTCATCAAAAAGGGTCGGCCAAGCAATACTTGAGCAGTGTCGGCAGAGACGTTTCCTTCCATCTCTAACACATAAAAATCTGCTGGAAACACCAATTCTCCTACCCTTACTAGTACATCTTCTACATGCCCACTGGTTGTTTGCACGACCGATCCGCTAGTTGGATTGTTAACCCTGCGGGCTTTAGTGGTCCAATGCGGAGAGATGTGTATAAAGAATGGGGTAGAACATTTATGGATGCCCCTAAGTCTATCATGCAATTATCCACTACAGAATTACCTATGGTACATGGTATAGTAAACGTACCTGGATCTCGGCATTTTGGTGGTACCTTGTGTTGCACGATTGCAGAGGCGTTAGCGTTCAGCTGCACTTGCTCTTTCTTTCCTCCTTTTCTTCTTCTGTTTGTGCATAAATCCTTGAGAAATTTCGCATACCTAGGGATTTGTTTCAGTGCATCTATAAGTGGAATGTTGATTTCCACCTTGCTGAACAGGTCATATAGCTCTTGATCTAGCTCGGTTTTCTTAGGCTTATTGCTCTGGGCAGGGAAAGGAAGTGGTACGTTGCTGCTAGATGGGTCCTCTGTCCTGCAACTGGTGCGCTTGATTCTGGCGGTGAACCATTACTCTGCGCGTGCGCGCTTTTCTGGCGCGAGTGGTCTCTGGCGCACCCGATGTTTCCTTTCCTGATCTAAGTAATACTGCGTTGACACCATTCTGCACTCTGGCTTTTGCTGCTTTCCTGTTGTTTGAGATCTCAGTTACGGTTTCAGAGATTTGTGTTAACTGATTTTCAATCAGAGTCGAAACGCTTCTCGTTCTGCTCCTGGTTCTTGCTTACTGTTTCGGCCAACTGACTAACTATTTCCTCTAACGACTTCTTGGGTGGTTGAGCATTCTGCGTTTGTCCTTCAGTGCGTCTGTGTGGTGGGTTGTAGGAAGTCACTGGTGCGTAAGGTCGCGCGCCAGTGGGTGCATTAGGTTGCGCGCGCCAGTCAGCGCGCGGTCCTTTGAAATTCTGGTCTCATTCTTCCAACTAAACCCATTCTCTGCCAATCCAAATCTAGGCTGTCCTTGCCTAGCTTGTCCATTATTCCATCCTCCTACTGCATTAACATCTGCGTGTTCTTCGAATAGGGAGGGGCATGCGTCAGTCTGGTGATCTGTGGCGTGACAGAATTCGCATGTCTAACATCGGCGCTCTGTTTCATCATCAGTTTCTGCATCATATCCTTCAGTTCTTTGATCTCTCCGGTTACATCTACCTGATGCAGTGATCTGGTGCGGTTGTTCTCTAGCGACACTTGATATCTGACTTGGTCCGCAGTGTCTTCTATCAGCTTCCAAACATCCTCTGGGTACATATTCCTCACGTTGCCTCCTGCGCAAGCGTTCAACAACCTGAGTTCCATCTCAGTTAATCCGTTGAGGAAGTTCTCGATGAGCACATGTTGTGGGAGTCCGTGATTGTAGCAGTTCGCTTCAAGTTCCCTGAACCGCTCGTAATACTCTGATAGTGACTCTCCATGCAACTGTTTCGGCGCAGCTAGCTCTCTACGTAGCAGTGATACTTTGGCCGCGGGATAAAATTTCTAGAAACCGTTCTTGTAACTCGGGCCATGTCCTTATTGAACCCGGAGCTAGCCCCATCAACCATTGTCGAGCTGAATCACAAAGAGAGAATGGGAAAGCTCTAACTTCAGCAATTCTGGGTCCTCGTTCCCATTCCTCATATTCTCGCAATGGCCGCAACTCTCGTACGTGCTTACTGGGTTCTCACTGCCATACCATGGAACTTTGGTATGTAGTGAACAAGTGAGTCCGCAGCTCGAAATGTCCATCAGGAGGCACTACGCACCAAGGTTGGTTAACGGCTTGAGGAGCCACATCTCTTTGATGGTGCGTCGCGCCACAGGTTGAGCAGGCACGCGCGCGACAGGTGGTGGCGCGCGTACATCCATGTTGTTATTTAGCGGATGGTCATTTCTGGGTAGCTCAACGTCCATTCTGAACTCTAAATCTCTACGTACTTCTCTTCTGATTTCCTCGAGTTCAGCTGGGTGTAGGCGAGCAAAGATGTTTTCGGCGTTGCGCACTGGCGCGTCTGGAGTTTCTCTTCTTCTGCCGATTACACTGTTTTCACCAAAATCTTCCATGCAAAATAAAAACAACAGTTAAATTAAACGTAACTAAATTTTTGGGTTAATTACGGATAACCACCCGTATAATATGCGATATTCCACCAAACCACCCCTATATTGTAATAATAAATTCCACCACCCTTATAAGTATAAAATTTCCAATCAACCACGCACGCACTGTACCGTCACCGTTACCGTTAAATATATTAATTTTTTAATATAATAATAGTATTTTTATTACAATAAACCACCTCTATAATAAATATGTTTCCACTTCGCCACCTTTATAATCAATTTTGTTTCCATTTAACCACCCTCTCCGTTAACTGCCGTTAACTGAGGTGGTTCTTTGGAAAAATTTTAGTTATAAAGGTGGTCGAATGTAATATTACAATATAAGGGTGGTGGCATGGAATATGGCATATTATGCGGGTGGTCATCTGTAATTAACCCTAATTTTTTTTTTGGATTTTTGTTTAAGAAAACGAAAAGTAAATAACAAAAAGAAAAAAGGAAAAGAAAAATTCTCTAGCCGCTCCCCGGCAACGGCGCCAAAATTTGACGAGCACGTCGTTGAGTGCTGCAAATTTGTCCCGACTCTCCTTACTAGTATAGTATTGGCAAGCTGGGGTCGAATCCACAAGGAACAGTGGAAGTCTCTTTTCAACTACAAACTAAAGAATTGGGGTTGTGCGTGAGTGAACCAATTAAAAGAAAGCAAAACTGCTGCGCAAGTACAACTGGCGCACACACAGACAGTAGGTATAAAAGATGCAAATAACTATGCGAGAGATGAGCTCGGTTCAGATTCGTCACTATGAATTTCTATGTTTATCCTCGGTCACTAAAGATACATGATATATGGTTCACGTAGGTTAACGTCCTGTCACAGCTTAATAACCTAAACATACATTCCGGTCAAAGTCTGTATGATATTATTACTCAATCTAGTCTAGTCAATAACGAATCCGGTCAAGGTAGCTATTGCCTGTTCTAGTGTTACTCCTATCATTCACAGTCACGTACTTCTAATAGTTTAACTATAGATAACAGATCCTACAACTAAGTCTGCGGTGCAAGGCTTCGCTTAATTGTCTAACCTAATTATCATGCAATTGAGTTCGGAATAATAATACTAAACTTAATCATGCAAGTTAAGAATAAGACCTCAAAACATATAATTCATAGATCAAAATCCAAACCGAGTTCAGTGAGTTTAGCTACTCATGCTAATTGAATACATCTCAAGAATAATTATAAGACAACTTAAAATAACAAGACAAATCTGTATGGTGCGTCGGCAGGCTCGCGTGACAGCTTGTGCGCGCGATCTCGCGCCGTCAACTCTCTCTAAAATCGCTCTCCTGTGATTTCCATGAAGCTTGATATTTATAGCCTTTCCTTCTAGGGTTTCAACGAATATTTAGGCAAGGATATCTGTAGGAAATCATCTATATCTCTAAAAATCAGCTTAGGAAACATTTAATCTCCAAAAACCGAACTTAGAAATATTCTTTGCGCGTGATGACGTCATCGCTCCGGATATCTCGCTGTCTGCTGACGTCACCGTTTTTGCTGTCTTCTGCGCAACCCACACTCGCGCGTCATAGTGCTCGCGCGCTAGTGGTCTTCTGTCCTCTGTTGTCAAGTTGTTGTCTTTTGTTCTGGAATCCAGCCTTCTTGTTGCGTTTTTGTTCTAACTCATCTTTCGAACCTGAGATACAAAACTACACCAAAAGCGTAATCTTATACTAAAATATGTTAGAATATGAGCAATGTAGGACTTAAAGTAGCGTACAACTGTGCTCTATCAAGAGCTTTTGTGTTCAATTGAAGACTTAGGAGTGAAGATCAAGCATCAACCTCTACATTTCTACTCTAGTTTGCAATTTAATTTCATGTTTTCATACATTTCCATTGTTGTTTCCTTCTTAGTTAGCATGAGTAGTGAGTAGTGATTGGTTAGGGATCCTATGGATCCCTAGGTTACATGCATGTATTTGGATGATGATTAATTTGTTATGCAATGAATTTTGATATAAATTTTGTGTATTGGCTACATCTATTAAATGTTGCACATTAAGTGTTTGTTAAAATGCTTAAGTGTAATTAATTGAACCTAATCAATGATATATGCAATGAAAGTTGATATTAAGTTGATTAGATAGCCTTGCATGAATAATCTACCTTGATCTTGACATGAAAGTGTAGGATTGAGTAGATGACTAGTTTACTTGATCTAGGTTATGTTAACTCTTCCAACATATTGAAAGATTAAGGAAGAGTCCATTACCTAAGGGAGAGCCAACATATTGAAAGATTGAGGCCTCCATTTAGATGAACCTCTTAGTCCTAACATGCAATGAAAGTTGAACTTAGGATTAATGTTCATAAATAAACTAGTCTAATCAAATTCTATTCATTAAATGTTGCATGATTGATTGTCATCACCTTATATGCTATAGCCTAGGGTCCATAGATCCTTAATCCTTTTAGTTTGCATATTAATCTTTGAAAATATCACAATCTCTTACCAATTCCCCCAAACTTTTATGTTAGGCAAATCATTAAGTAGTAAAAACTAGTTAATTCTAACTCATCTCTAAGGATTCGACTCTAGGTCTCCTAGATATATAAATTTTGTTTTCCGTGTTAGGACTTAAAATCTCCACTATAAACTACACGTCAAAATGGCGCCGTTGCCGGGGATGAGTTCTAGGATTGTTAACTAGTTTGTATTGCTTTTGTTAGCTTAATTCACTCTATTTTCTTTTTTAGTTTTTGTAATTGCTTGTTGGAGTGTGATATCTTTCTTGTTTTGTGATATACTTTATCTACATTGCTTTCTCTTGATTGCTTGATAGGTGAATTGAATGTCGACAAGACTTAAAGCAAGAGGAGCACAAAAGCGAGTTCTTACATCAACCATTACCCATCTCCCTCAACCGCCTTCATTTACTTGATAGCTTACACCATTCCCTTATTTCAAGATGTGGAATTTACATAGGGAATGTGACATTTGCCATAACTTTGGCCATGAAGAATACTCTTGTCCATATGATCAAAGGAACACTTATGAAAATTATCATGAAGATATGGAATACATGGGATATGAAGAAGATGAATATGTTCCTCAATCCGAATTCTATACCTATAGGAACACAAGCTCTCATGAAGAGTACGAGGATTACCATCCACCCTATTCACCTTATGATTACATTGAAGAAGTGCCACCACAAGCTCAACAAGGTCACAGCCAAGAAGAAACCGCCCTTCTTGCATTAATGGAACAAATGGAACAAATGGTGGCCAATCAAGCTCAATTCCAAAAGGACAATCAACTCATGTTTCAAAAATTGGAAGGAAGATTCAATGACTAATATGAGTACACCTTGGAGCTCAAAAGACAACTAGCACAACAAGCTCGTTTATCAAATTTTCAAGAGGAGTTTCCTTCAATTCCGGAAGACAAAGAACAAGTGGAAGTACGTCAATTCGTTGACTCCTTTGTCCAAGGCCTTAGTGATCCTCAACAAGTACAACCTTCAAAGGTTGTAAAGGAGCCTCAACAAGTGCTACAAGAAATTATGCCACTATTAGAAGAGGAGGAAGAGGGTTCCTACAAAGAGAAAAAGGTCTAATGAGCAAATTCCGGATGAAGAGAAGAAGCTACCTATTTCTAAGCTTGAAGTGTGCAAAGTTGATATAGCTACGGACTTCTCTATGCCTAAATGGTTCTTTGAAGAGGAAGAAGTAAATGAAGTTATCTTGCCTATACTTAGGGTAAATATCCCCTCAAAGAAAAGAAGGAAAATGCGAAGAAAAGGAAGAAGGCGTGAGAGTCCAAGAGCTAGGAAATGAGCTAAGGAATCAAAAGATATGTCTAAGGTGAAGGATGGCTTTGTTGGAGGCAAATATAATCATGTGAAGAGTCAAAAACAAAAGCCTCCAACAAAAGAGAAGCTTAATGGGAAGTCGGCGCGACAAATGCAATTTCCGAACCGTGGCGACCCATCACTCACTCCTTACAAAGATGTGAGGAGCCCTTGAATATTTATTTGCACCGCTTAGTGAGGGATCCTAGCAAAGGACTCACTAAGTGTGTTTCTTTGGAATAAAGGCCTCGGCTACGTCTTAGCCAAGACGTTAAACTAGGCTAGTAAGTGTCGTGCTCCTATTCTTGAATTCGTAGAATGATTGATGATTTGATTGAATGATTGTGTTTGCTCTAGGTTGCTATAGATTTTGATTGTTTGTTTGAATGAAAGGTCACTTGGCTTGCATAACTTCTTGTGAATATGATTTGAGCTAAGTGTGGGGTGATTTCTTGCCTAGGAGGTATAATTTTTGACATGCCTAGGACTTAAGTTTTCATGAATTTCACGTTGAGGCATAAGTTCCCTATTTCTGAAACCCACCTAGGCCAAGCAAGTTACCCCTTAGCCGAGCAAACCAATAATAGCAAACCAAGAAAGAGCAGGTAAATTTGTTCTGGCCGAGCAGAATGTCTCAGTTGGCTGAGCAGATTTCATGACCCATGAAAAATAATCAAAGTCTTGAAATCTGCTCTCTCGGGTAATTTCCAGTCGGCCGAGCAAGGTATCAAAATTGATACCCAAAAAGGTCAGTGAATTTTAGTCCGGCCGAGCAGATTACTTCCTCTGCCGAGCAACTTTCTTAATCTTGGGCGACGTCATTTTGCTCGGCAGAAGAGGATCAAATAAGGAGAGTTTAATGTTGCTCGGCCGGGCAACAACCGAGAACAAAAATCTGCTCGGCAGAGGAGATCAATACACCTCTCCCCGAGGAGAGCACGAGCAACACCCAATTTCGAACACTATGATGAGGAGGAAGCACACCATGCTTATTCCTTGCTTGTTTGCTTTACTCTTGCTAGTATTTTCTTGCGTTTTATCTTATGAGTTGAGTTTGCTACTCTTTCGTGTGTTTCCTTTGAGGTTATTCAAACTTTATGTTTATTGTTATCTTGAATGCTTTATAAATTGGATAACTTCATATCTCATTATATATCTTGGTTTGGCTTGGTTTTATGATTATCTCATAAACTCACCTTTATTTCACTCTCTTGACATCTTTGTGAGTTTTAGTGTTGTGCCACAACCAAGCATGCATGAAAAGAAGAAAAAAAACAAGAAAAGCACATGGAGCAAGCATGGATGCATACTAGTCTTCCTGCACACGAGAGAAGTTTCTTGATCCTTCTCTTATGCCTTTATTTGATTGCTTAGGGACTAAGCAAATTTTTAAGTGTGGGGTGGGTAGTATGCATGCATTCATACTTTTAATGCTTCATTTCATGAATCATTGATCACTTTTGAGCATTGACACTTGCTTGACACATCACTTTTGAGCATTGACACTTGCTTGACACATCACTTGTGAATTGACTTGTGACTGTGGTTTGTGAAGTTTTCTCTTGATCATAATGATTTAGGATGATTGAAATTCCAACTATTGCATCATTCTCATGAATTGACATCTATACTAGCTTGAATCATTTGATATTAACATGCTCTTTCTTTGCATAATGAATAAGGAGGATAAGGTAGCATATACAAAAAAAAGCATGAAGTGTCATAGAGTTTCTTGCTTGCTCTTAGGTGACTTTAGTTTAAATTTCATAGCTTATGTATTGACTTTGCTTGCCTATGTGCTTGATTCTTGCTAATTAGACATATTGTCAAGTTTAAAGTGTGGGGTTGACACCAAAAGCTTACTCAATAGAAAAGAAAAAAATGAGAAATAGTTATGCAAGTGCCGGGGGTTAGGAAGGTAAGTTCCCCCTCGAAAGTACTTGCATGAACTCAAAAAAAATTATTCAAGTGCCGGGGGTTAGGAAGGTAATTTCCCCCTCGAAAGTACTTGAATAGCAAAAAATATTTTTTGAATAAATAAAAGAGAAGCTAGAATGTAATTCCCACTAATTCTTGACCTTATGCCTTCTATGCATATTGAGAGCACACTTGCAAGTTGAGTTTGTGCACTTTGCTTGATTGATTAGATTAAAGGATGATCTTTTGCATTATTTGCATAAGCAAGTAAGAATTCTATGCATGATTCATCATTTTGATCGTCTAAACTCCTCTTCTCTTATGGATTATGGTGTTTAGCCTAAAACTTGACAATGAGTTTAAGTCATGAGCTTATGGACTAGATGATCCATTATGTGTGCTAAACTCCCCTTTATGATTTATGCATTGAAATGTAGTAAAACGGTGAATTTGGTGATTGCTAGTTAAGATGTCAAGGATTTGATTGTTTGCACATGAAGAATGACATGATTCTTGATCAATTATGTGATATGAGTAAATTCTGCAATTCCATACATTATTGAGCATTGAAATGACAAACTCTTACTTAGCAAACAATTGATTGATATGCATTGTATAATGGATGATTGTGAACGGGATTTGTGAGTACTCCCTCTTGGAAAACTCTCACGAGACTACAACTCGTCCTCTAGGGCAGCCTAGAGGTTTAAAGGCTTGATGCATATACTAAATGCATCCGTGATTCCTACGAAAGAGAGTAAAGAGTAGTTTATAGCTTGCATTTCATTTCTTAGGTTTATAACTTTCACTTGGTGCTTGATTTTCACTCTGATATACATTGATTGATCTTTGAAA